>OMPJ01021888.1:8066-20828 GCA_900312935.1 Carapus acus
CCTCATCCCCCTCAACCCAGCTGTAAGGAGGAGAGAGGGAGGAGCAGAGGAGCGACTGTCTCGCCATTTAAACCTCACAGGGCCTCACGTGTGCCTGTATGTGTGTGTGTGTGTCTGTGCGTGCATGTTTGTAATCATGTAGCGCACAAAGTGAGCCTCTGCCGGGTGTGACTTTCCACTCAGCAGGTGCGACAGACACAAGTGTGTGTGTGTGTGTGTGCGTGTGTGGGAGAGGAGTCGCGTTTCACACGTCTCTCACCACTCGCTCATTTCCACATGCCCCCTGGCTTTTCAAACATAATGGAGGCCCTACTGTCTTTGTGCGGACTTATTTATTCCTATTCATCTATTTCAGTCAGCGTGCAGGCCGGACCCCATAGATGGCCCAAGAGAAGCGGCTCGCCCCCTCACTGTTCCCCCGCTAATGTTTTTAGCCAGGAGGTGTCTGGTCAGAGGGCAGAATCCAGATCGAATGACATGGATTCTAATTAGCTGCGCCGCCGTGACTCAGTGGAGGAAAGGACACGTCTGGCTGAGACGAGGATGGGGCTGGAGCTGAGATAAGGCGAGAGCAGATAGTGGCAAGGAAGGAAGAAGAGGAGGAGGAGGAGGAGTGGGGGAGTGCGGGGCGAGTCTCAGCCGGGCTCAAGTTCATTCAGAGTACAAGATTGATTTTGCTCGGTTAATTTAGTTCACTAATTCACTCAGATTGCTCACATAAACATCATGAAAAGCTGGAACAAGCTTTGCAGCACCATGACATCATCAGCAAATGAGATGTGCACAGTGTCCCTCTCGCCCCTCTGATTAGAGTCTCGTGACTGCCCTCTGCTGGCGGGACTACAAAGTGCAGCCAGACGGTGTCTGCGCCATGAGAAGCTCCACCAGGAACTGCAGCTTGAACACATATCACATATTTTTAAATTTTCATACACATTTTTTTAGTTATAAAGTTTTCCAAGTGGTGCGAATTTCACTTGGTGGACTTTTGATGTTTTGTTGACAATGTATTTTACAATGCTGAGGTTGATCATTTGATTTTGTCAAACAAACTTTGTCTTATATTTAGAAAATGATATTAATTCTGTTGCTTTCATTCCTTTTTCAAAAACGTTCTGTACCTTTACACCAGATATGGGCAATTTTAATGCCTAGACAAGCCAAACCTTTAATCACTTAATTAATTCATGTATGATATAATAAGGAACAAGTTTCCTCTCGTCAAAGACATTTGCTCAGACTAGAGTGTAAGCTGTGAGCTGGATCGAATCTCAACTGGTCTCCTTTCCTCTCTCCCTCAGGACTTGTCCCTCTGTCAGTCCAGAGACCACGCCGGCAACGGCTCTGTGTTCGTGAACGAGGCGGCGTTCGCGGGCACCGCCATCAACAACCGTCACCTCCACCACAGAGGGAACGACCCCAGCACCCACAACTGCCTCAACACCCTGATGGCCAGATCCAACAGCCGCCGCTCCTCCGTCGCCAAGACTCCCCACCCACACACAGACTCCCAGGGATGGGTGACGGAATCCGGATACCGCTTCCCCCCCGGAGGAGGAGGAGGAGGAGGAGGGATGGGGCTGGAACACACACCCAGTGGTAAGAGGACCACCCAGAATACACACTGTCATCGTCTCCCTCTTTTTGCCAAATTCAACAAGTTCAGGTCAGGATCAGGTCTGACACCTCACATCATCACTATTGTAAGACAAGGGAGGTTTGGCGTGGTTGCTTAAAAGCATCTGCGTCTATACTCATTTCTCCAGATTTTAACGACATTTAGATTCTTTTTCCTTTGTGGATTTTAATGAATACCAGAGGAGCTTTTTAAGCCTCCATGTCGGAGCCACACAAGGATGCTCCCCCTCATTAATGTGCCCCCTAATGAGGGGAAACAGATTTCTGGAGACGCTGAGAGAGTCGCTCAGCCCTCGTGCCCACAGGAAGGACCCGCTATCCGTTATCACGGCGTGATACTGCTCGCCGTGAGCGACGCCTGTGAGAACGCAAACAAACCCTCCGGCCGCTGGTTTCGCCCATTTGTGAGAGTGCAAACACTCACACACACAAACTCACGCGGGGTTATCAAGGCCGCATTCTCGGTTAGGCTTTGTCTGTCCTTCCTCTGAGTTAATCAGTGTCTTCTGACAGAGTCTCACCCCCCTCTTCCCTTCCGCGCGCACACACACACACACACACACACGGACAGGAACCAATGCCTGTACCAGCCTAGCCCAGCTTAGCAAAGCTAAAGAAAATCAATTCTTCCTCTATCTACTGACTGGCAGGGCAGACAACAGCGTGTGAATCACAAGTCACAGGTGCTGGCTGACTGATTGGGACATCGATCTCCAGAAATCTTTACAAAACTCATTACAGAATGACTTGTCATCGCATCAAGGAGAAAGAGGCTGGCAGCCTCTGTGTTTGTGTGTGTGTGTGTTTCCGTGTGTGTGTGTGAGTCACAGACGTATTAATCTGAGTCGAGCTTGTGAAGTGTCAGCGGTGGCCTGCACAAAGCGTCTCTGTCTGGGCTTCCTGATCCTTCGCTGCTGCTGCTGCTGCTGCAGCCCGGATTCAGAAACCTCAGCAGGAAGTGTGAATGTCAGCTGGCACGCGGCTTATCGGCGGCCCGACATGAGCAAAAGCGCGGCCGTCGTTAACCCGGAGCAGCCACGGCCTCCCTCCATTATGAGCCGGCTGTGTCGATCTCTCCCACATCGATCGGCTTATTAACCTTTTCCTGCTCTATTGACCAGGCTGAGCCTGAGCCACTTGTTTACAAATGTACACAACCGATGGCGCCTTTCTGACAGTGTTTACCCATCACGCACCTGTCCCAAGGTTCCCAATTTCACCTACACACGCACACAAACACAGGTCCTGTTCTACCCATCATGTCTTCCTGTGCAATGTAATCAAGGAAATCCAGACAGTGTTTTCAGAAGCGTTCCGCCATCCAATCCCAGGAATGCAGTGTCAGTTTCTTTCCCTCTGATGGGAAAAAAATAGCAAGGTAGTCGATCAGAGGAGACGGAGGACAAACAGAGAGATCAAACCACAACATATTCATCCACCAGGCCGTCAGAGACACTCTCATTATTCAGTTATTGGTTTTGTATTTCTTAAATACCGCCGTGCTTTTTCTGTTTGTATTAGCACATAACTCAGCTCTGCCGCCCAAATTCTGGTCTGGACAAACCCTCCCGAGCGAGGGACCGTGGAGGTTTTTATCATCTGGCTGCGCCCTGATGTCTCATCTATCAGAGGCCCGGCCGGCGCGGCGGCCAGCGGAGCCTCTCTCATAAACGCTTCTTGTAATTAATCAAAACGAGACGCGATACAACAGGGACAAAATGAGGCGTCACGGAATTCGTGCCATCTGTTACCACGACAGCAGACGTGTCCCGGTGTGAGGCGGCGGGCGCGCACGTACACGCGCGAACACACACGAACACACGCCGACACGCCCTTCTCGCATCGCCTCTGACAGACGCGTTATTAATCGTCAGAGGGAATCAGACCCAGAGCCTCCAGACGTCGGGGCCTGTAAAGCTCCGAGCGACGTGTCAAAGCGGTCGCCAGGCAGAATCCGCGGCGGCAGCCAATCGGGGAGCAGGTGGTGACAGACAGGAAGAAGCGAATGAAGCTTCATTAAAGCTGAGGAAGACCTTCCAATCGGGCTGGCAGAGCGGGAGCAGCAGCCGTCGGGGGGCTGGTGGACTAAATCTGCATGAATGATGGAAGGCGGCGCCTTTGTGTTATATTTGTTCCCGCCATTTATATTAATTTCCCAGCCAGTGGGCGTCACTCTGCTCCTATTTTACGCAGCGTCGTCAACATTTGATGCATAATTGTTGCCTGAGGATGCATAGTGAGATGTCACACTTGCCATTACAGAGATGAGGGTTTTTTTTTTTTTTTTTTTTCCCCCAGCCGTGCGGCGTGCTGCTCTGCCCGCTCACCACCTGGTGACGGTCCAATCAGCCGAAGCAGGAGGTTTATCGCTCCACGCGGTGGGAGCCTAATCATACCCTGCTCCTCCTGGCCAATGCCCTCTCTCTCTCTTTCTCTCTCTCTCTCCCCCTCCTTCCCTCCCTCCTCGTCCAGCTGGTCATCACGTGTGCAGCAGCAGATTTCACCTGAGCCACAGAATTGCGATTGATGCTGCTGTCGCCGACAAAGACAGCAGGATTGCGTGTCAGTGATGGGAAGCGTCCCCTGAATAGAGGATTGGTTCTTCTTGTGGTTCTCAGTCGTTGGGGGGTGGGGGGGACGCAGACAGAAGCTGATATATGTGCGGTTAGCGATCAGATGACATTTGGACAGAGCTCAGTGAACCAGCGGTTCCACATCTGTCCCTCGTGTTCCTCTCTCATCCATCTCCTTCGATTCCTTATTAATTGTAACGGCGAGCGCCTGTCTCACGTCCTCATATGTTTGTCTTCTTGTGTCTCGCTCAGACCTGAACAGCAACAGCTACATCGGAGAGGCTTGGTCGTCAACGGCAACAGGAACTGACTCATATCCGGCTCTGCCGCATTCAGATGTCCCTCAGCTGGACCTCGGTCTCTTAGTTTCCTTGGAGACAGACAGTGGTGGGGAGGAGAGCCGGGAGGAAAACATTGTGTACCTGTGAAAGTAGATTAACACACCGACACACACACACACACACACACACTTGACCTGAACACTTGGAAATGCGAGACTGAACTTGGGGACAAGCGGACACTGACTTCTTGGAGTTTTTCTTTCATTTTCGCCGTCTTTTTAATTTTGTTGGGCGGGAGGAGACGCAGAAGGAAAGACAGCCGCTCTGGACGCGGCCGCACAGCCAGACGCCAGTCGGGGACTCGACACACCCGAGGGTGTCCAGCGCCTGCTTCATGGGACTGCGGACGAGTGTGTGAGCGAGGACCGGGCACACTGGCCCCCTCCCCTCGTTCACTCCGCCTCACCTTCTTTCCTCATCCAATCCTACATTTATATCGTCCCCGCGGCCTCGTATTTATTAGATTTATCACGGCGTCAGGGAGAACCCAGTCCAATATCAGTCCGGGGGCACTTGTTGGGCCGTGAAAGCAAAGTTTTCATGTCTCTGATGGGCCTCTGTTTATGGACGAGCCCTGCACGCCGAGAGGGGACGAGGCTCGATGGAAACTCGCCGGCCGACACCATCACTTGTGTGGTTTTATCAGAGGGGACGTTACTGTTGTTACGGGCCCGTAAAGCAGACGCTGGAGACAGATGGATTCGGCACAGAGGCGTGAATTGGAAAGATGCGGCCCCAGAAGATGAACATTATGGACGGGTCAAGCATTTTTCACTTTTTTTAAGGTGTTCTTGGCCGATGGCATCAACCAGCGAGGGGAGAGCAGAAGAGTTTCTCTTCCCAGAGAAAACAGTAGCCACAATGATGCCCACGCGCTTATCGTGGAATGGTTTCACTTGAATATTGATGAAATACATGTACAGACTATTTCCCACAGTTTTTTGTCCATCCGTCTCCTCCTGCCAGCGCTTTATTTCTCTCCAGTCCGTCCTTCTCTATTGTACAGACTCCATTAAAGATGAATGTCGTTGCACGAGAGGAACATTAGCTTTTATTGCTGTCGTACACACACAGTATATATTTACTAATGGGACATCAGAGGAAATGGCAGTATTTTGGTGTCCACGTGTGACTTTGGAACCCGGTGTGTATATGTCTGCCTCTCTATTTATTTATTTCCGACCAATTCCAAATTTTTACAATTCTTTAAGTGTTGTGCGCTGTACATAGATTTGTCACCTGAATAAAAAGACAATCTGGTTTGTGTGTGTGTGTGTTGTGCAGTTGTGTGATATATTCATATCTGTGAGGGGTTGCTCTTCACTGGACCGGGAAATGCAGGAACTCTACAGTTGCTGTTATAAAACGGCACGTTGGCTGAGATACAAACACCATGTCTCAAATCAGCGCGGTATCGTGTTAGCGTCGCGAGCTGTGAAACATCTGAGGCAGTTTAAAAAGGTATAAATGCGGCAGCGACAGCTGGCGGACCAGGTGCGTGAAGAACAGCTACTTCCTGTCTTGGCAGCGGCTCAAGCTGCGTGAGTACAAGCTTTACTGCCGGGACCTGAAGTTATGGAAAAGAAAAGAAAATCCTCCGCGTTACCAGATGAAGGTCTCCGGATCGACCCGCGGCTCCCAGAATAACACGAGGCGCGTCAACGTTGACCTTTGTTCTCTTCATTTAAGAGAAGATGAGTGCGTGATCGACCAAGTATCTGGACCGAGGTTTCAATCTATCGATTCATTCCCTTTTATTTCTCTCTGAGCCTCTCACGGCCTTTGAAGCATACTCTTCTAGGCTCATATCCAGAGGGGCTCCGAGTTCCGCCGTGTCGTTATTGCCTCTGCTCTGTCACCTTCTCAGATCCATTCATGAGGCCGCGCTCTCTCAGTCCTCCGTCATTAATCTCTGGCCGTGCGTGAGCCAATGTTGTGCATTAGCGACCGAGGCTTCAGAGCCGCGACGGGCAAGCTCAAAGCATCGACAGTGGAAGTCTGCGCTTAAGAAATGGATCCTGTGATACAAACTCATTAAAACTGACCAAGGCCTCAGCGTGGGGGGGAGGCGGAGGGGGGCAGGAACGTGTACACACACACACACACACACACACACACACACACGACTACAGCTAAGACTTTGCCAAACTCACAGCTGTCGCTCAAACATAGACGCCATCCAAACTTATACGCCTCTGCGTTCAACTGTCCGTGTGTGTCCCCAACGAAGAGGACATCGGCCGTCGCTCATTACAGCAGTAAACACGTCCGCACGTGTGTCCCCGTCCCGTCCCGGTCGTTTCCTCACGACCTTTGTGGAAGGTTAGCGATGACGGAGGGCCGACGGAGGGAGAGAGAAAGAAAGAGGGCGAGCGGGAGAGAGGGGACATTATCGCTGACTCATCTGCCAGGGTGAAACACAAACATTGCTCCAGCATCTCCCCAAGGGGAACTGTAATGATTTCTGTAGGCGCGCAAAATAAACCTGCCCAGACCAAATATAAATAACGGCCGTTAAAGCGTATCCAAGTGAGGAGTGTCTTTATGAGAAACCTCAACAATATACAGCATATATAGTGCTTATTGGATTTGTCTTGGGCTGAAATATAGAGACAGTCTAGACTCTGTAAATCTGCAAGATTCTTCTAAACCACAGCTAGAGGCGTGGAAAACAAAACTAAAAAATCTATGACGACTTTAACGCCCCACATGTTGTATATTTGTTTGACTTTACAGAGTTGGCAAAGTTTTTCTCTTTTTTTTTTTGGCTGGATATTAACGTCTTTGTACTCGGGGGATAAGAACATTTACTCCCTTCCCTGACATAAAGGTCAGTAAATCCAGCGTCCCCTTTATCCTCTTTGCTCCCGTATGCAGCGACTATCTCAGAAGCCCACACGACCTGCGGCCATAATTATCCCACTGATAAAACACCCTCACTTTTTCCATTAGCTGGCTTTGGACGCCTAATATTTCTCGGCTTGTCGGCCGGAGCTCCTCTGAGGGGGCAGCGAGAGCCGACGCAGCAAAGGAAGCGGCGCGTTGGCGGTACAAAGCCGTCGGAGATGATGCGTCCGCGATCATGGCGTCTGACCTCAGTTATACTTGGTGTTGCGCTCTGCGTCACTTTTTAAAAAGTCGCCGCCGTCGCCCACCCAGATGTCAAGGCCAGGTTCTGTGTTTTTGCTGAGGTCAAATGTAATTATAGGCAAGAAGGCCGTCAGAGAAACTTACTTCCATTCCACAACATAGACATTCACACGGACACAGCAGACAGAAAATAAGCTATTCAACCCCTCCTCAGTCTCAGCAGTGGGATATTTGATAGTTTTCACCTGGTTATTTTTTTGATTAAGTCCCTTTCATTCATTTTCTCATCTCATGTATGTGTGTATGTGTGTACGGGTGTGGGAGCTGAGCAGTGATTCACACTCAGCACTCATCTGTTCGTACATACACATAAGTATGCGTGTTTGATAATTGTCTGCTCATTTGACGCCGTGTGCGTCACAAATGGGAGGAACTCATTTCATTCAGGAGGTAAGCAGAAAATAGAAAATAAAACCTCTGCAGCTGACGAGCAAGAGCTGATTATCCGGAAACACTAGGGGTAAAAAAAAAGAAAAAAAAACATCCCCCACTGTCAACAACGCCACGCAGTTCTGCATAGCAACTGCAGGAGGTGGTGGTGCAGGATAAAAGGCAGCAATGCGTCACCGACGGAGGAGAAGAAGAAGGACTCCTGCTCCAATCTAACATGGAGGGGACCAGGTGAGCCGAACATTTCTGGCAGATGTCAAATCACGCGGAACTGTGTTCATACCCAACATTCCGTGGATGCCTTATTAATCCCTGGGCGGGAATTTGTCTGATGTGAGCATTTCGAACTATCCTGACCTTTTGATGAAACAGGAGAGAGCCGCCTCAGGGGTCGGCCAGAGGTCAAAGCTTAAGCCAGCGTGCAAAATCATAGAAACACAAGATAAACAAAACTGATGCTTTTTTTTCCAAAAAGATGCCTGGACTGTTGGTTTCTGGGGCCTCTTGTCCCTCGCTGACGTTAATCCCCGTAACAACATGGAAGCCTATTTCTCCTCTCTGCTCCAGGTGAGCGGCAGATTTCTGCTCGTAATCTCGTTGTTCGAGGCGTCAAAAGGGATTGAAATCCATTGATAATCCATAGACTTCAATTTGCCTCTAAACGCCGCAGATGTCCAGGGGCAGAGCGCAAATCGATATAAAAGCAATAGATCAATGTTGACGTGATGTGTCGGCCTCCCCCCCACGCTGTCAAAGTCTCCTCTCTCATATTTCTGTCTGTCCATATCACCTTCAGCCTGAGTGCTCCAGGCTCCACCGCCTCACTGATGTCGCTCTGGGTTTTGTTGCAGCATGTTTTGGAGCTTTGCTTATTTTGGGATTTATTTAACCAGCATTTTTATTCTGTGTTCATCTAAATATGTGAGAGTGATAGAGAGTTCTTGATGAAATTTGGTGGACAGGTACCCCACAAACTGTGGCACCTTTTGGCCAGATGGGGGTGCTGAAATTTCTACTGTTCATAAATGGGGCCTGCACGTTTTTTGGCAGATTCGGTACTTCTTTTCCCCACACTGCACACCAGAATCCAAACCGACAACCCGTTAGATGTTGCTGAGGAGCGACACAATATTCAGCAGTCTATCTGCCCCTCCCCCCTTTGTTGGTACATGCTTATCTGCGACATTATAAACCATATTGTCTACGATCTCGTTTACATCTATTGTCTCCCGCTCCTCCCGTGTAGTGCGGCGGCGACATTACACGTGGAGAGGAGAGAGGAGGAGGCTTATGTGACTGAGATGTGGTGCTGGTGTGTGTAGCATCTGTTGTGCCACCTGTTGGCCGCTGAATGGCATATCTCTTTTCGCCGTGTCCCCTCTGTGCTGTCGCTTGCTCGCCGTCTGCCGCTCTCTCAGCGCTGTCCCATCTTTGTCTTGTCAACACCCGCGCTGTCGTGCCGTGACGCCTGTGTGTGTGTGTCAGGTTGAGGCTTCGTTTGACCGCGTGTGTGTATGTGTGTTACACATGGGCTTTGTGTTGCGGGGACATTTTGAAAAGACGTCTCTAATTGCTGTTTAGGGGGCAGGAGGCACTGACACACGGTGGATGCCGCACCTGTCAGCGTACCATGACGTGACATGCATACATGCATGATGGCCTGTGCGTGTGTGTGTGCGAGCGCGCGTGCGTGTGTGTGTGGGGATGAGCCACCCGTTGTGACAGACAAATCCCCCACAATAGTCTCACTCTTTCCCTCACCCCGCCTGTCTGGCCTCCCTCCACACACACCTCATTCTCTACCTTTGTCCTTAAATTACAGAGGCCTCTGTATCAGTGCGTGTTTGTGTTTGTGTGCTCGTGCGGTCGCTCGGACCGTTCAATTCAGTCGCGCTCCGCTGCTCGTAATGACAATGTGATGGCTGACAACAGGTCATTATTTCATTTGGGGAGGAATTGATAGACACACTCACAACATTGCACGGCTTTGTGTGCTCGTGTTTGCATGTCAAGTGAGCAAAGTCAGTGTTTGTGTGTCTGTGTGGTTTTGGAGTTCATACTAGCAGACTTACTTGGACTTAAGCTTTGTTTGTTATTGCTACTTAGAATAAGCTCAACAAACAACAAGATTGCCCTTAGCCCTACCCAAGGTGCATGTCCACCATAAAGAGAGGAGCATAAGTGTGAAGAGAACAAATGTTCTTGTAAACAAAGGTCCAGGGGGTGATGTATACCTGGTGCATATTGCATGGGAGCTTTGGAACCTGTTAGGTTAGTGCACATTGGCATGATATTGCACATGAGATGCATTCCACATATTTACAGTATAATCGCACGTAAATATTGTTATGGCACCTCCCCATGTTATTTTGTGCAAGATCCGTTGCATACACAAGATTACACTGGTAAGTAGGTAGTTTTTGATCCATTCATCCATTGATTTAGGAAATCAAACGCCCCAGCAGCTCAAAAAATGGAACAGAAACAAGTACGAGAAAAGTAAACTTGAGATCCAGAACACTGGAAATACTGGTATCTACATACTTCAGTATTATATATAGCAGCATATAGAGATAAAATCCCACCACGTTGCAATCACCACAAAATCTGTAAACATACAAACAAACATGTTGTAGCACTGAGGATAGACAGTATATATGATGATATATGATATATGATGTATCTTATATATTAGAGCTTTGGCACTAGAACAGGTGGCCCGATGTTTTCCTGTTGCTCGATTATGTGATTCACAATCTTCTCCTCCAAAGAATGGAAGTTGCTCCATTTAATGCCGTCCACCCTCCTCTCCTCTGCTCGCCTCAGCGGCCCGTGAGCACAAAAGGCTTTCGGCACCCCCCTGTCCGTGTTTGTGGACACCGACTGCCCTGTGCACGCCCCCTGTGTGTGAGCCCCCTCTCATTTGAGCCCCACTCTGCTTTGCTTCGATAATGTCCCACTCAACATCAGAGGTGGAGGCAGTTAGCGGATAAAGCGTCGGCTTCCCCGACCGATACGCCGTCATTAGGACAGGTGAGCGGGAGGTCAGCGCTCGGAGAGGAAGGAGACAATTAGAGCCTTCAGGGGTCACTTGCTGGGCACTGGGGTGAGGAGGCTGCGCGTGTGTATGTGTGCGTGCCGGGAGTGTGTGTGTGTGTGAGTATTCTGTGGTCAGTGCTGCTCGCCATGGCAGATATTAGTTGTGTTACCCACCCACAGCTGAGGCGTCTCGTCACGTGGTTTTGAATTAATCATTGGACGCCTCTGCAGAGAGAGATGGAAGCGGGAGCAAGTGACTGACAAAATGGGTGATGGATGATGAACGGCTGGTGGTGCAAATATAAGGTGATGTGAAAATTCCCTGAATCGTCCTCCACGGCAAACCTAAGAGGCTCATAAATGATGAGGACTCATTGAGGCACGTGTGAGACAATATCGTCTAAACGCTGAACACGAGAGAGAGAGATGAAATAATTCCGGGCTTTCATTTGGAATGACAATAGAACTCAGCCTCCCCTATTTTTCTGGCCTAGCCTGGGTGGAGAGCGATCGGATGCGGCGTGAGGTGCAGATTCTGCTCACGTCCGTACGGGCTCACGGCCTCTGGGTTGAGATTTAACGGACAGATTTTTAATGTGTCACCAGGATGCAGCCAAGCTTTGCAGCTTTCCCCAGGTTTTTCTCTCCCGGCGTGCTGGCTGGACTGCCGTGGGCTTTTTGTGTTTTGATGTTTTTGATGCGATTTTTTTTTTCTCCCACTCTTCAGAAGAAGCAGAGGCTCATCCTCCATCTTGACAGGAGGGAATTCCTCTGATACACACGCACAGAAAAACACCCACCCTCACACACACACACACACACACACACACTCACACAGACACACATACACACATACACATTCGTATCCGTAACTCCTGCACCGCAGGCACAAGTTAAAAGGATTTGGCCTCATTAAGAGATTTGCGGAGGATATAAAGGAAAGCAGATCAGGTTTCATTTGTCAGCCTGCAGCCCCATGCAAGGTTCTTCAATCACAGAACCCTTCTTTCAAAATGCCCGCACAGCCCAGCAGTTTGACCCTGTCCTGTAACAACCACATGCCTACGGTGCAAGAAAGGTTCTGCTTGCCTTCCCGGTCAGAATCCAGCTGTGCCATCACGCTGTGATGATGCCAGTTATGCCCGTTTTGTCGTTTGCGGCGCAGCAGGTTTGCTGTTGTGTTACAGACAAGGAAGTTACAAACAGTAACTTGCAATTCAAAGCAAAGCTGTGACCTTATTACCGACCTCATATTACGATATATTCCATCTCTCTATTTCACATCACAGCCATAATTCTCTGTTGAACAGATGCCGTCTAAATTCATCCTCACAAAGGATCCAAGGTTTCATCTTTTTAGACATAAATCTTTGATAAGCCGAGTATCGCCTACATCACCGACATTTCACTCCCTAATTCTAATATAAGAAATGTAATATGAAGTCTTGCGGTTTCCATCTGTACACCTGTGTGTGTGTGTGTGTTTGTGTGTGTGTGTGTGTGTGTGTTTCCTCAGGGCACCCCGCCAAGCTCTCAGGCCCTGCAGGGGGCCGTTGAAACTGGTCTTGTGATGCGACAGCCAAGATATTAAATTATGAGTTTTCATTGCATTTTCAGTAACTTAATAATGT
>OMPJ01021889.1:0-11170 GCA_900312935.1 Carapus acus
CGGCATCAAAGCGCTCGTTACCGTCGTCTCATCGCCTCACAGCGTCGGGGTCACGTTCCCAACCGCCGCCCACACGGCCTGATGGGAAAAACGCCTCCGCCTCGCTAAACCCCACCAACATTTTAAGGGATTACCATACTTTCCGATGTATAGATTATGATTTAATTAATAGACTATTTATATTTTCAGTTTACACTGTACTGAATATAATGTCTGTATATGTTTCTTCTGTGTATAAATCTTTTCTTTTCTTAATCTCTTTTTTTCAATTCTTATTTCTTTTGCACCGGAACTGATCATTTTAATTTCATTGCACAATGCAAGTTGTTGTGATGACAATCGAAAGATTCCTGATTCCTGAATCCCATACACCTATTCAGCCTGTTTTGCTCTGTCCTATTGTTGTTATTGAAACTTGCCTTTCAAGATCAAAAGTGTGTACATGGTCTAAGATTTTGTAAAATAAATTTCCCCAAAAAACGCGACTTATAGTCCAGTGCGACTTATATATGGGATATCTTCTAAATATTATGGCTTTTTTAGGCTGGTATGACTTAAACTCCGAAGCAGAAAATATGGCATCCCCTTCCTCCCCCCGACAAAGGTCAAAGGTCGCACTGACTTACTGGTGACCTCTTGGAGGAAGTCCAGACAGGGCCGGCTCATCCCGGACATGCTGACGGAGACGGCCACGGGCGTCTGTCCCTCGTAGTTGCGGGTGTTGGTGTCGGCGCCGTAGGCGTAGAGCATCTGAGCGCACAGCACGTCGTCGCGCAGCGCCGACAGGTGCAGCGGCGTCTGCCCGTCCTCCAGCCGGCCCAGGTTGGTGTCGGCGCCGCGCTGCAGGAACATGCGGCAGTAGGAGTGGTTGCCCTTGATGACGGCGTAGCGCAGCAGGAAGCCGTTCTGGATGTCGATGTTGGCGCTGTGGTCCAGCAGGATGCGCACGCAGCTGGAGCGCTCGCGGATGATGGCCAGCTGCAGCGGCGTGGTGCCCTTGTCGCTCAGCGGGTCCACCTCCGCCCGGAACTCCAGCAGCAGCCGCACGAACGAGTCTCTGCCGTAGTGCGCCGCCACGTGCAGCGGCGTCCAGCCGTCGTTGCTCTTGGCGTTGATGATCTCGCTGCGGAACTCCGACTCCAGCATCAGCCGGGCGATGCGGGCCCGGCCGTGCATGGCGGCGTAGTGCAGCGCCGTGAAGCCGCCGATGAAGTCCTTTACCGTGGGGTCGGCTGGGGGCAGAGCAGGGAGAGCGTCAGTGGGACAGGAACAGTGGGCAAACTATGGCCCCTGGGCCACATCAGGCCCAATCGTCTATTTGATCCGGCCCGCCATGGATTGGTACAGAATTCACAATTTTGATGGCATTGACAACAAATAACAAAACTAAGACAACAAAACTACCACCACACTTTGATGCACTGGCAGAGATGAGTGAAAAACAAAACTAGTCCTATGAAAAGGTAAATAATGTAACACCCTAATGCTTTTTTTCAGTTTCTGGTTGATATGTCTGCATCCTTTGCTGACACAGCCTGTGTGTCAAAATTCAAGAGTCAATGTGGCCCCTGAGCTGAGATGTTTGCCCGCCCCTGCTCCAGATACTTTGGATACTTGGGAACTCACTGCAACGGGCTGTTGCTATCTCGCCACCCAGACCGACACTGACATCTAGCGGCAAAGAAGCGGCATTACAATAAGATCGATCACCCAGACAGGTAAGGCTGAGGGGTCAGTTTATCGGTAAGACAAAGACAAAATGTCCTGAAAATAATAAAGTTCAACCAAGAATCTCATCAGACACAATTCTAGTTAAATGCTTTGAGTGGAACAGTTGTCAATCATCACAGACCTCTGAGGAACCGGCCTCATGAGCTCAGTCTGCTTGAAAAGTGAAGGAGCTTCACGCTGAGCTACTTTGACCTCCTTGAAGGCGTGTGTGTGCTGTGCACCGGCATTAACACGCACACTTGTCCAGCAGCGACTTGAAGCCGCTACAGTGTGATGAAATGTCACAATTTCCATGTAAATGAGGCGGCTGGGCGGATTTCTTTCAGCTCTCTGATCTCTGCCTCATTTCCAACAGCACCAAGACAGACAGTCATTTAAATAAAATCCTTATATCTGTAAAAACCTCCTCAATGCTCAAACTTCACTGACAAAAACCATCAACATCATCCTGAATTTGTCAACTGCTGCTCAAACGTGGCGCATTACTCGGTCACGTGATGCTACGTGTGGACAAAATACATTTTCAAATGTAAACCTGAATGAGGAGTAATGAAGCATCATTTCACTGGATAATTGGACAGCTAAAGGTGGAGGAGAGAGTAAAAAGGCATCATCTCCTGACCTCCGTGCTCCAGAAACACCCGCACACATCTCTCCTTCCCTTTGGCGGCCGAGAAGTGCAGCAGCGTCCAGCCGTTGGCGTCCCGTATCTTGGGCGAGTAGCCCTGCTCCAGCATCCTCCGCACCGTGCACACGTCGCCGGCCGCCACGGCCGCCTGGATCTGCAGCTCCTCATGGAGCTCTGGGTTCCTTCTGCAGTGATGGTTCAGCATCCTGTCACATTTCGGAACGGCAATGTTCATCTGTAGCTAACCTCTGTTTGAAAATACCCACACACACACACACACACACCATTGTCAGCGCATCTGTGTCAGGTCCTTTTATGTCAGGTGCTTTTATAGCAGCCAATGATCTCATCTGCTCGGCCATCTGATGGAATCAACACTAGATGGACGCTTCACATGGTGTCCACTCACTCTCACACACAACATTAATAACTTTGGGGCTGAATAACTGATTGACTACATTACCTGGTTTTGTCATTAACTTAGTATAGAATACCGTAAATCTACAACATGTTTACATTCAAAAGTTGAACTACAATGTCCTCACAATCAACAGATCTAAGCATATTCAATCAATCTGGTGTTGATACTCACTGCTTTGCTGGAGATAAAACTTAAATTGTTATCACCTCCTAATTTATCCAGATAGGTAACAGACAAACAACTACTTAATGCAGTGTTTGGTATAGTGACATTCGATATTGTGTATCGTTATTGTTCGATATTGACGAGCCGGGTTGAGAAACAATGCCGGTCTGTGGGTGTAACCATATCACCTGGAGGCTGATACTGTGCTTCAGGCAGATTCTTTCACCCTGTGTGTGTATATGTGTGTGCTCACCGTGCGAACAACAAAATAAACTTAGAGATGTAGTCGTGACATTCTGACATTCACACACATAAATAATATCAAAGAGCATTAATCACCTTTTTCCAGGATGGACGGCTGAGCTCCTCTTTGCCATCCTGGACCTGCAGAGGAGACCAACACACCCCGCTGTGCATCATCGATAAAGCAACACAGCACGACGCTACAACTGCAGCTACAATAATTTGAGGAGCTACATGTAGCGAGTTGAAAACATAAACATACCCCCGGCCCCGCTTTAATAACATTGACTACCCCATAGCATTAAAGTGACACTTTGCCTGCTAACGGCGGCCTCGTTTGCAGGGGGTCGACGTATCGTACGTGTGAATAACACGGTTCAGGTTTCACATATCAAACACGTTAAACGAGGTGAAGCCTTTGATTTGACGCCAAAAAATCGCTGCCCCGCAGCTAACGCCGCTTAGCCCACAAGCTAACTTCACCTGGGCAGCGCCGCATCTCGCTGCCTGCTGCTAACTTTCTCTAAGACTTCACACGGGTCGACAATAACACCTTGAGAGGCAGAAAATCCAGCCGCTCCGGCACCTTTGTGCCAGACTAATCAGCTTTGATGAGTAAAAACAAAGACTCACAGGGGGACGCCGAGCTAAATTAGCCCGTCGGCTCTCACACTGGGCGCTGGAGTTTTTAAAGCTGCATTCTGCGGAGATGTTGGATATAAACACACCGACACACACCCGCGCCGAGTGCTTACAGCCCGCGGAGCATCACTTCATGCGGCGTTGGGCATTTTCCCCCCCGTCAAACATAAACAGCTGCGGCGGAGACGTGAGCCCGTTATTTGTGTAGAGAAGCACATTATCAGCCGGAGACCTTTTTTTCCGGCCGGGATTTTCAAAATAATCTGACATGTCAAAATAAAGGTTTCGGCGCTGTGATTAGAGTGACACCAGACGAGGTAAAAATCGATTTTTTGTTCGGGATTCGCGAGTTTAAATGTGTAGAAAGGGATATGGTGAAGGGTTTTATTTCATTGGGGTTTTACTTTATTTCATGTAATTTTATTTAATTTCACTTCATCTCATTCATGACATTTTCTTTTATGTAATTTTTTTGTTTTATCTTTATTTTTTCTTTTATCTACGTAGGTATGTGGCGTGTGTGTGTGTATGTTAAATTTTATGATTTGCAGCTTTAATTTCTTTATCACATTCTGTTGAGTCTCTCTCTCATTGAAATCATACCCACGAAATTGACACATTTATGCTCGTATTATCTGAGCTACCACAGACTTTCGCTTTATGACCAAACTATTGGAACTGTGTAAATAACATTGTGACTAGCAGCAGAGATCTTTCCACTGCTTTCCGAAAATTCGTGACTGATGATGCATAATATTGAAAAATGGATTAAAAAAAAATTTCTTCCCTCCCTTTTTTAACTGGTGGACAACACTTCGACCGTTGTGACCGCAAGGATAGAGTTATTTTCGGGATATCTTCAAATCATATGGCCCTGATGACACCAGCTACCTTTGAATACGAGTTGGTATGTTAATGTGGAGTGTGTGAGTCCAATTTCGAAGCCGATTTTGGAATATCAAACAGTGTACCGTGTTGTTTATGCTGAAAAAAAGATGACCAAGAGGTATAAAAACACAAGATTCCTTTATTTTGAAAGCTCCAAAAAATACAGACGTGAATCACGTGACTAAAAGATTGTTGTACTTCCTGTGCACTTGTCACATGGCAGCCTCTTACCGGAAGAGATCGAGGCACGGAGCCGGGCCGGCGGCGCTCATGTCCACCTGCGGGACGGAGCCCTGCGAGGGACACACGCGGGCCCCGGCGTCCTGCGAGGGACACCTGCGGGCGCTGGCTGACGTGTCCCGGTCCCTGCTCGGAACGTCTCCTCCAGCCTGCAGCGCAGCGGACGCGGCCGCGCTGGTGTGCGCCGCGCTGCGGGCGGAGCAGGACGCGGCGGCGGAGGACGCGGAGCGGCAGCCGGTGACGTGCGCTGCCCTCAGCTTGGCGGACGCGGCCGCCCGCGTAGCTGCACAGTGCGCAGGCGCAGAACACCTGCGCAGGTATGCGCAGCTCGTGAGCGCGGAGCTGCAGCGACACACTGACTTTATGGACATAACGGTGAGTTTGGAATACAATATTAATAACAGGACGGCCGAGACACCGATTACTGATGTTGATACTGATATTTATCATTTACGTTGGTGAGAGACAACCAGTTTATTTAATGTTAAAACTTTTTGGCGTTTCAAGTCAATAGATCTTGTAAAAATCTGCACTTTAACACACTTAGCAGATAGCATTTCTGTATGCAACTGTCTGGCCCTCAGGTGGGCCTCCTCGGGGCTGAGGATCAGATTATCGCTCACCTGGCTGCTAAAAGCGTCTCCTCCTGTGTTCTCCTCCAGCTTCAGCTTTCTGTGAGTATTCATCATCTCGCGTCTCTGCCCAAAGAACGACAGATGACACACTCTCTCTGTGTCCCACTCTCTCTCTCTCTCTGTCCAGCATGAGCTTCATCCTGTGTGGCGTAAGAAATGTGAGCAGGCCTTCCTCGGCCCCTCCCTCTCCTCTGAGCTGGACGCCTACATGTGGTCCCTCACCGACGTCATGAAGAGGATGATGAGAGGGCAACACCAAGGTGAAGACAGAGCAGTGAAGGCGGAGCTAGAGGAGGAGCCTCCGCCCAGTATTTACTGATTCTCTCCTCCCAGACCTCCTGATGAAGCTCCTGGACGCGCTCGACTCCAGCCTGGCCTCCTTGACCTCCCGCCTCCTCCCCGACCGGGCTGACGTGGGGGTGGGGCTTTCAGCGACCACGCTGTGCACCTTCCTGGATCTGCTGGAGGTTCTCACGGCGTCCAGGTCCTGCTGCGGGTCGGGGGTGTGTCTGCAGAGCCAGAGGCTGATGTTCCTCCACTGCAGGCCGCTCCTCAGACTGGCCTCCTCTTCCCCGGTGGAGTACTTTGCGAGGAAACGAGTCCTCCTGCTGGTGAAGAGGACGCTGCTCCAGGCGGTGGGCGAGGACATGTCCTTGGGCGAGCGGCGGGCCGGGCCCAATGATGATGAGGAGGCGGTGGTTCTGGCCAGCGCCGTGCTGGAGGCGGTGTCAGCAGGCTGGTTGCAGAGCCTCCAGGTGGAGTCCCAGAGGTTCTTTGGTGGGATCTGCAAGGAACATGGTGACCAGCCGCCGCGGAAAGACTCGGTGATGCTGAGGGCGGTGGGCCTGGTCCTCCTCAAGGCCGTGGATCTGAAACCACAAACACATGGAACAGGTCCGTCCTCATCGGCCATCAGCAAACCTCAAGCAGTACACCCCATCCCCAGCAGGGGGCAGTATTATTTATATCCTGACCTGGGTACCTCTGCTCTTCCTCCACCAGCTGGAGTGACAGGCGGCGTTGATGCTCTGGGATGGGTGCAGACCCTCTGGGACTTTCTGAGGCAACATGGCGTCCTGCCGATTGAGCTCCGCCCCCACCGCTGCAGCTGGCTGGGGGCGTTGTTTGGAGAGCAGGATGACGACCAGATGGAGGCGGCCAAAGCTCTGCTCTCCATCTTTCTCCACCACAGGTGCACACACCGGCATTCAGATAATTGGTAGTCATACCGCTTTGTACCACTGGAGGGCGACAAAGATAAGGTTTGAACACCAGTGCCATTGTTTTCTATGTTGATGAGATTGACAAGTTTTATTTCACCAATTGTCACAGTAATTAATGAACAAAGGCAGAATATTTCGAATTATATTAAGTTTTCGAATTTTACATATTTCAATTCAATTCAATTCAATAATTTTATATATTCTGATTAAATTCAATTTACATTTTATAAAAGCATATAAAATTTGTAAAAGTCTCTTAGATTTACATTTAAGAAATAAGGGAAATGTTTTTTTGTGTCACATTTTCTCATTTCAGAATTTTCAGGAATCTCAGGAGTTTTGTCAAGTGATGACGTGAGTGTGTGTTGACCTTCTTGCGCTTTCGTCCTTGCAGACGGAGTTCTGGGTCACATGACCCCGTGGCGGCAGCGGCGGCGTGCTCCGTTGGCTGTAACCCTCACTGCCACTTCCTGCTGCTCCTGCGCGGCGTCTCCTTTGACCACAGCACTCTGCTGGACTTCCTCATCTCCACTGAGACCTGCTTCTTGGAATACTTTGTGCGCTACCTGAAGTTCGCCGCGTCCGACTGGCCGGGCTTCACCCAGGCGTGTCGGCGAGCAGACGGGTGGGAGGCGGAGCCTGTGGACGCCCCCCGCCTGGTGGACTATGGTAGCTCCGATGAGTCCGACCTGGAAGAGGCCGAGGCCTCGGCAGGTCCTCAGAAGCAGAAGGACAGAGGACAGACAGCGTCCCAGGTGGCGTCCTGTCTGTCCGAGCTCAGGGACGTGGTGTCTAGGCTGCAGGCTCGGAGGCTCTTCCCCTACAAGGCCGCATCCCTCCTCAAACTCCTGGACCAGGTGGGGGCGCTGCATTCCTCACAGCACAGCTGATCCCAGAGAGGGTCTGGTGCTGGAGGTCAGAGGTCAAAGGTCGTCAGAGCTTCCCTCCCTGTGTTGCTCTGACCTGTAGAGAGGGAATGAGTGAATGCAGAGCTGTGTGAGAGCAGAGTCATTTTCTGTCATTAAACAAGGTTGTTCTGGAAATAGAATGATACACACTCGCACACACACTGTTGTCGCTTTGAGGGAAATTCTTTCATGAATCATCTCAGGCCTCTGAGGTTCACAGAGGGCAAATAATCACTTATTAATAGAAATATTCTGTGTGCGAGTGTGTGTGTGAGTCATTGTCGAGGCTCCTCCCTCTGCAAAGCGTCACATGGAACGTGATCTCATGAGAATTTTGACTGACCTTCATGATAATGAAAGTTTGGAGATATTTTGATTCAACACAACGTAAATGTTAACAAATTATTTGTCTGTATAAATGATAATATTTGTAAGAAAGTTTTTTTCCTGACTTTTTGGTAACAAGCTTTTTCATAATAAAAGTTCCTCCATGTGTTTTGTCACTTCTTCTCATTTTAATCTGCAGGTGTCGCCTCACTGGTTGTGTCTCACACACACACACAGAGTTAAACATCAACTCTCCCTCTCTCCCTTCACTTCCCACACCATGAGTCCTTTTCTACCCGTCCCCTCTCTCCCTCTACCACCTTTCCCTCCCTGTTCCCTCTCTTTTTCTCTCCTCTCTTCCCTCCCTGTCTCACCCTTCCTCCCTTCCCTCTCTCCCTCTGTTCCCTCTCTCCTCCCTCGCCCCTCCCGTGTAGTGTGTAATTGGTGTGTTGCTGGTTGCTTAGCAGGAACATCAAAGTGCTACTTGGTTCAGCTGAAGGTTGACGGCCGGCCAGCACACACACACACACACACACACAAAGTGCCTGCTCTCTTAGAATACACACACACACACACACACACACACACACACCCATCTCAAACATGGTGCAGGAACATGAAAGCTCCTCACTTCTCCACAGTCTGCCCACAGTCAAGAGGGGGCGGAGCCTGGGCGCAACATGGCCAACGGACTTACAGTCGTGTGTGTGTGTGTGTGTGTATATGTGTGTGTATGTACACAGTACATGCGTGCCGTGGCTGGCGATCAGTTGGTCGTTGTTGGAGACCAAAAACATGGATCAGGTTCTGCAGGTTGATCTGGAGAAGCTCCGACAGCAGCGCCAAGTCAGCCATTCTCCTGGCCCCAAACGCTCTCTCTCTCTCTCTCACACACACACACACACACACAGGGGGATCAATCAACTCTGTGATCTGATGACTGCTGCTCAGCCTCTCAGTGTGTGTGTCCCGAGGCCTTTGAGTGTGTGTGTGGGAATACACTCTGCCTTGTTCTTTCCTCCCATCTCCTCCATGTATTCTCCAATGTTCTCTCCTCCTCCTTCCTCCTCTCTTCCATGCTCTCTCCTCCTCTCTCCCACGTTCCCTGTGTTTGCGGTGCGCTCCCGCCGGATCGCGCAGGACGAGCCGAGTCTTTGTGTCTTTATCAGGAACACAGTGCAAACACGGTTATGTGATCCCTGGAGGGCACACACACACACAGAGAGGGAGAAAAGGGGGCTGGGATGGAGGGAGGGAGAGAGGGAGAGAGATCGGAGAAAAGGAGGGAGAGAGAGCGAGAGCACCACTGTGTTTGTGCTCCTCTGTGTCTACTTCCTGGAGGGCAGGGAAAAAAAAGAAAGCCTTCCCAGGTAATTGTGGCTGCGATGGGTGTGACCGTGAAGAATGTCAAACAAAGAGGGAGAGAGAGAGAGGGAGGGAGCGATAGAGCGAGAGAGAGAGAGGGAGAGGGAGAGGGAGAGAGGGAGGACGCAGCGGGCGAGCACAGAGGACAGCCGCTACCTGCTCGGCCAGGACAGGTGAGTCTGATGCTCGGGAAACACACCGAGACCCTCCGCCGCTCCTCCGCTGTGTGTGTTTGAGCGTGTGTGTGTGTGTGTTAGTGAGAGGCTGCGAGGCCTGAGGGGGGCGCTCTTGAGCGCTGTCCCCTGAAGGATCTTGGGAAAGTTGTGCTGGTGACGTCAAAAAGTTTTTGCTTGTGTCAGGTGAGTTGGACCAACTTTTCAATATACTGCCGATGTATGTGTGTGTGTGTGAGTGTCTGTGTGTGTGTGTGTGTGTGAGAGTGCATGCCCACGTGTGTTTGAGCTGGCTAAGTGTGTTTCAGTGTGTTACTGTGTGCTGGTGGAGCTGTCTCAGGCGAAGTCACATTTATCTCGTGTAAATGAAGTTAACTGTCGTTTGATAATGAAACGATTGTCTAACACACACACACACGCGCACACACACACGTGCACACACACGTGCACACACACAGTCATGGTTTGCTCATGAGGCTTGGGGTTTGGCAGGGAAGTGTGTGTGACTGGCCGTTAAGTGACGTGTGTTTGCAGTGGAGGCAGAGATAAAGCGTGTGTGTGTGTATGTGTGTGTGTGTGTGCGCTCCTGCATGTGCGAGTAAGACGTCACGCTGTGAAGTCATGCTGTGATGTCATGGTTCAGTCGCTATGGAAACGGTCAGGGATGCTGGAATGTGTGTGAGAGCAAACACCTGCGAGACTCTGGGCAGAGGCCAGAGCGTTGCCGTGGCAACCGGTAATCTGTGAGTGAGTGAGTGAGTATGTGTGTGTGTGTGTGTGTGTGTGTGTTCTTTCTCCTCGTTTCACCTTTGTGCAACTCATGGAACAATCAGATCGAAAGGAATCACGGATTTGATCCAACTGAGCAGCAACTATAAACTTATTCTGCTCATTTACATAAACCAGGAGACATTCGGACATTAACGGTCAACACTAAGTTTAATTAGAAATTGTGGCTTGATTTCAGTAGATTTGAGATTTAAAATTTAATATTGAAGAAAATGTACTATTAAAATTCAAGGCAACTTTTCTCATTTGTTTTGTCGAGGCCTTATTTTTTGTGATTACATAAAAAAAAAAAAAGACAGAATTTGAATTTAAATGTCTTTTTGATGGGATCGTAACTGCAACTGTGCCTGTCTGACTGTTATCATACACATGTTATGGCAACAGAGGAGAAGTACCACACACACACTTACACACACGCGCACACACTAACACAAACGCAGGTCGTTCACTTCTTTTCTAAATGCCCTCTGTGTCTATATTTGTCGTGTGTTTGCTCCAGTGGCTCTGTGTGTGTGTGTGTGTGTGTGTGTGTGTGTGTTGGGGTGTTGGTACTCCTCTGAGCGCTTCTAAAGTGCTGAGTCAACTTTGAAACGTGCCAAAGTGGAGTGTGACATTGCCCTACACACACACACACACACACACACACACACACACACACACATTTACACACTCTTCTACACTCACACACACATGCACACACACACCAGGATGTAACAGGTGGGCCAGACCTCCTCCAAGGCCGAGAGAGGGAGGGAGAGACGGTCAGGGAGAGATAAGGAGAGGGAAAGAGAG
>OMPJ01021891.1:0-11192 GCA_900312935.1 Carapus acus
CTCGCCTGGATATCTGGTGGGGGGTGAAAAAAATAAACCCAAATCTTTGTTGGGTGCGTGGTTTATTTATGGGCCCGACGCGGTGCCAAACATAGCCAGTTGTGGAACAGTTGAGTTGATTCAGCGCCGGACCGGAGTGGGATGGTAACAATGGGTCGTAGAAGGGAGTTGTCGGGCCCTTGAGTCACTGCTTTGTGTCCACCGTGTCCCCTTGGCTACAGGTCCTCCCGTCGTCCCAAATGTACCTTAGGTCCCTGTAAAGAGGGTAAGAAACCTCTACGGCTTAGTTCAGCAGCCAAGGCAGCTAAATTACTCCGGGCTAAGGGGGTCCGTGTCTCACTCAATGACCCCCAAGGCATGGAATTGAACCTGCATCCTTATCTTGAGGTAGCTGACCAGTATTTTGTCCAAACCATCAATAAACCAGAATCAAGTGCATGCAGACTGAATGTCTGTCCTGTATTTGACTGGTGTCAGTTTTAGGGGTTCCCAATGGTCCTCACCCTGGGTATTATAGTACTCTGTCAAAAAGAGGACATCAGGAATGTGCCTGTTTGTCTTATTTGTACCTAATAATGTTCGAAACATCGGCCCTGGCTGTGTTTGTGGCAACGGAATTCACAAATCAGTAGCAACAGCAATGGCGGCAGCAGCATCAGCTGCAGCACAGTTCAGGAGGTACAACAGATGCTTCCAAACCACAGGGGTGACTGGTAGATTCCAGGCTAGTCCCTTAAAAGGGTCCTATCATCTAAGGGTCCTCAAGCCAGACACTGACCCCCTTACGCGGCAGCTGCCCGGCTGTAAAACGAGGATAAAATCGAGGATTGAATGTGCGAGTGAGGGATTACCAAAAAAGTAGATAATTAACAATGACTCCCACCTTGAACCTGCAGCTGTGAGGTGCATTGTGGGTCTCTGAGCCTTTTCGACAGACGTGGTGTTGTTTCCCTAGCTGACAGCTTCTCCATCTGCGGCGTCTCCCTCCATATTCGCAGGACTTGATGTTATTGCTAACGTGTTTGTCCACCTTTATTGCTGCCGTTGTTTTGGTCTTGGCTGAGATTTCCCCTTGCATGTGCAAGTACCTTCACACTTGAAGAGCCTTTAAGCAACTTGCTAGGTTCCACTGTGCTTCATAGGTGGAAACAAATCCATTTCTTTTCCTCCTCACCTCTATGTGCTGCAAATCCCCAGAGTTTGGATCGCTGGAAAACCAGGTTTTTAACACATTTTAATCATATTGAGATACATTTGCACGTAGGTATTGTGGCTCAGGCGGTGCAGATTTAATATCCTGAACCCTGCTACCCATGTCAGTGTGGTGTGGTGAGGAAGAAACCAGAGAGGATAAAAATTCCTCATTGGAATTCCAAACATTCTGCTGGAAGAATGTTCAATTATGGCTGCCCATAAGCCAGACGGGAAAATAAACTGCTGGCACAGTTGCCGTTTTTTTGTTTTATAAAGGAAAGAAAAAAA
The DNA here is from genome assembly GCA_900312935.1 of Carapus acus. NCBI lineage: Eukaryota > Metazoa > Chordata > Actinopteri > Ophidiiformes > Carapidae > Carapus > Carapus acus. Next base: position 1,483 of record OMPJ01021891.1, read on the forward strand.
AAAAGAATAGAAAAGGAACTTCTCTCTGCAGAGTCTGAGAGGACGGAGGGAGGCGGCGGAGGCTGTGTGTTTTTTTGGAAGCAGGGGCCGATAAGGCTGCACCTTTCGCCCGGACATGTGGTTCTCATCAGACGAGGCGGAGCCCAGGGAGGAGCCGCGCCACAGAACTAACAGCGGGGCGGCAGAACGCAAATACTACTTGTCCTGTTTGTTTGCGTTCAGGGGGACCATCTGAACCGGTTTACAGGCCTTTGTGGGGAATTGAAAGGGCAATGTTGTGGCGTTGAACACAGGACAAATCTGTCTTTTTTGTTTTTAGGGGGGGAAGATATTTGATGTGTGGCGTCGCTGCCGCTGTGTGGGAAGTTGCAGCGCTGGCCACTTGATGGAACGCCCGCACGGTTGCGCGGTCAGGAACAAAGGTTGCTTCCAACCGCGCGTCCATCTCTTTTGTTCTAACGTACAAACACGGAACGCAATGGGGCCTGGTTGCGGGGAGTCGAGTGGGGCGGGTGGGGGGAGCACACACACATGCACACAGAGGTTCCTGAAATGCCCTGGGAGCGATGTCTTCTTTTTTTTTTTTTTTTTACCCAGGCAATGACGACAGAATGAATTGTTGGCCCTGCCTGGAAATTGTGACCTAGTTTGTGGCCAACAGTGTTTGGCTGCCCGGCTGCGGGTTTGCTCATCATCACGTTAAGAGCCGAAGGCTACGAGCTTCTTTTGTGTGCGAGTGTGTGACTCACAGGGCCAAATTGAGAGATCACTCCGGTCCATTTGAAAAGGTGAGAGGCCAAATGAACACACACACATTTAGGAAACCTCCTCTGTCTGTTACAATGAGGCTGCGACGTCTGAGCAGGCCACCCTGAAAACAGACGAGGGGAAAAAAAGACAGAAAGAAGAAGAGAAAAAGCAGGAGGGGTTCAAGGACTGTTTATGAGAGTTTTTCTAGGCCCTGTAACTCATGTGGCGTGTGTGTGTTTGAACGCTGTGGAGATCTTTTTTTGAAAGTTGCAGACAAAAGGGAGCAAAAACCCCTGAAGTTCTCTGCTGGGAGGTTCTCTACACTTTTGGGGTTTCTGGTTTCAGAGCAGATCCCCTTCCAGATTTATCTGCGTTCCTCTTGCGTGTGTGCGTCTGCGAGTACATCTGCCAAAAATAACGGAAGGCTGTTAAGTGAAATTATAGCTGTTATGGCAGTTAGGGGGCCAGGACAAAGAACGCAAATATTTAACGAGGTGAAGATTTACTGCAGGAAGTAAAGTGGGTACCAACCTTCCAGGCCGACTCACCCATTTGCCTTCAAACGGAGCTTAAATTCCATAAATCCCTTTTCCTTTTCTATCCTATATATTTTTAGATGTGATTTTATTTTATTTGATTCTATTTTCTAAATTAAATGAAAGGAAAATAAAATGAAATTGCTGAAAACTGTATATCCTGCATTAGTTTTTTCAGACTCAAAATGAATATTTTACAGAATTATTCAAAGTCCACAATCCCCAGTTATCATGAAGTGGTGCTTGCACCCATGCATGTCTGTGTGATTTCAGGTAGCTGCGTGTGTCTGTGGGTGTGTGTGTGTGTGTTTGTCTGTGTGTGCGCGTGCTGCTTTGTTTATGTGATCTTGCTCTTTAGTCAGCTGGGCACCGAGCTCCTCTTCCCACACATGGCTTCACTCCTCCACGTTCAGACACTGGGATGAGTCACATGCTTCATTCTTACACTTTTGTTCTCGCAGCACTTTGTTAGGACACAGGCTCACTCTCTCTCTCTCACACACACACATACACACACCTACAGAGTGCGGAACTTTCTGTCTCTTTTGTCTGTCAGGTTTTGATAACACTGTCATTAACACGAACATCCTCCCCAAACTTTTTCTTCTTGGCCTTGTCTTGACATTGAACTTTGGCGGAGCAGATGAGAAACCACGGGTGTTATTGCTCCACCTGCAGGCCACAAACAACAAAAAAGCCACCAGAGGGCTCAGGGGGTAGGACTACTTGTCCTGAAACCATTGCGTTGCAGGTTTGATTCCTCGCCTAACCTCCAGGGTCCAATTTCAGAGTGTCCTAAAAGCAACTCCTCAAGTAATGAAGAGGGGTGTTATGCAGAATAGAAATGTCCCTCTGGCATTCATTAAAATGCATCAAAACCAAAATAACTGTAAAAAGTGAGGAGTGACTGTGTAATTGTTGCCTGGGTTACATAAACTCAGACTGAAGTGGCTCCGGTTTGATGGTGTTTCCTTAGTCAGCTCCAGTTTTGTGGTTCAGGAGAACATTCACACCTCCCACTCCCACGTGTTCTTCTGATGCCCACCGAGGAAATCAGATGTTCTCCCAAAATAGACGGGTGTGTTGCATGTCGAAAGCAGCTCGCTTTGAGAGAGTACAGAAAAGACACGGCTAGGAAAACAATTCCACCAACATCTCACGTCTGTAGCCGTTCTCATGTTTGTTTCTCTTTTGACAGATATTCAAGAGTGTTATGAGGTCACCTTGCAGCTCAACACGGGACAAAACGTGGCGGAGGACGGTGGCGGGCAGGATGGGAGCGAGGTAATTTCCACGGCTGTCAGGCTGGAGCATGTAGCAGAACTCAGGGGTCCCAAACGGGTCACAGACCAGCACCGGGCATGAGATGATGTTGTAAAACATTATTGTTTATTTTTTAGCCCCGTGCAATCGACTTTTGCTTTCTGCATTCTGTCAGAATTTTGATAATGGTCAGTCGTCATCATCATTGTAATAATAATGATAATGTTAATCATAACAATAAGAGTAAAAATGTTACTTATAATGTTACTAATAATAATATTAACAATAATGTTACTACTACTACTACCACCACTACTACCACTAGTACTAGTACTACTACTACAACAACAATAATAATGATAATTAATAATAGTAATAATAATAATAGTAATACTATTGATGATGATGATTATAATAATGATAACAACAACAACAACAACAACAACAATAATAATAATAATATAACAACAACAACATAACAACAACAATAACAACAACAATAATAAGAATCATAATGATAACAATAACAATAATAATAATAATAATAATAATGATTATTATCATTATTATGAGTAGTATTAGTATTGTGTAAAGTAATGATTAGTACTAGTATGATATTAATGGTGATAGTGATTATCCTTTGTAGTAGTACTATCATTATTATTATATTATGTAGTGCAATATTAGTGCACAATGCAAAGCCATACCATACAACCATGCTATGCTATGCTATGCGATAGTATCTATCTTTATTTTGAAAAAAGATCCCTGTTGTATGGATACTGTTATACTAACACCATACCTGTATTATTACAACATTTTTCTGTACTTCTTCTTTTGCCTGCTCCCCTCAGGTGGTGGCACAGCAGATCATCCCTTTTCACCTACCTCTGTCCCTTTTATCATCCACTGAAACACCCACTGCTCTCCAGTCTTCCTTAGCTACATCTATAAACCTTCTCTGTGGTCTTCTTTTTCTCCTCCTACCTGGCTGATCCATTTCCAACATCCTCTGTCCAACTGTCTCTCCCTCGCACATGACCAAACCATCTCAATCTTGCTTCTCTGACCTTCTCCACAAATTGCTACACCTTAGTTGTTATGCCGATGATCTCATTTCTAATGGTGTCTCACATGGTCACATCCAAAGAAAACCCCAGCGTCTTCATCTCTGTCATCTCCAGCTCATCCTCCCATCTCTTAGCCAGAGCCACTGTTTCTAAACCAAACATCATGGCAGCTCTCACTACTATACTATGCAATACGATACTACATAATATTCTGCTGTACTACGCAGGTCCTTATTACATTTCACAATACTGATACTACACTGTACTGTACTGTACTATGCAAAAATTGTACTGCTCTGTATGATACTAGAGTCTAGTATCTAGTAGTCTAGTAACTAGACTATTCCCACAATACCATTTCTATACCACCACAACGCGATACAGTCCCACCTCATGATAACAGACCTCATTATACTGGATTTCGGTTATTGCGGACAGATTTTCCAGTAACCAAAGCCTCTGTACGTAGCGAGAACAAAGGACTGAGTCAGCTATCTCGCGGAGTGTCCGCCAGGGGCGGGAACACACCCTGACATGTGTTTGGTGCAACCCCCGAGTTAGAGTATATTACACATACACGATCCCAAAAATGAATTAAAGTAGAGGGGTGTGTTATACTAGATACAAGATCATCTGTCATCCACATAAATGAAATTTTGTTTTTTTTTAATGTAATGGACAAAGAGTTTTACCAGACAGTAGCTCCCTCCAGTTTAGTCCGTTATCACGAGGGGGGACTGTGTTATAGTTTTATAGTTTCTATACAGACACTGCTGTACTGCGCTATTGCTACAGCATATTGCACTGCTATACTACCACTACTACTGCTCCCTATTATATTTTTATTGTGTATCTGTCGCGGTAACCCATGACATCCCTGTTCCCCACGGGGTTGTAGAAAAATGGCCTCCAAAGAAGGTTGAGACTGCAAAATAAGGAGAAGACTCCTTAAATATGTCTGTCTGTGTGTTTGACTGCCTGCCTGGCACTAAAGGTCACTCAGCCAGCCAACACAAGGTGTCACTACCTGTGTGCGTCTCACTCCAACGCGGCCCTGGAGAAAACAGTTTTGTCATGAGTCATGGCTCTGAGCTTTGCATGGATGAGGGAGAGCGAGACGGAGTCGAGGAGGGAGAGAGGACGAGTCAAAAGAGCGCTGATTGCCCCTTGCTCCTTGCTGGGCTCCCGAAATCGCTCGGGCCTTTGTGATGCTGCGGCAGCAGTGAAAAAAATAAAAAATAAAAAAAGGGTGGGGATAAAAAAACGTCATTTAGATGTTCCACATTCAAAATGTCGACACGTGACAGGAAGCCAAACACCGACAAAAATTCATGCTCCGCAGTTACAATTTCAATCTTTTTATAGCTCAGTGTCGCCCCAAATTGCCTCTTACTTTGGAGGAGAAGTGCCTGTCGTGTGCATGATTCAACACGATCGCATAACTTTCCCGCCGCTACGCCAGAAATGTTAATGATATCGGTGTTCAGCTGACTTCTACAAGCCATAACCAAAAACAAAAGCGCCGCCACCCGTGCTGCCTTTATACACAAATTTGACGCTCAACCCCCGTGAATCCCCCATTCAGCGTGCGTTGGTGTGTGTCGGGGCTTTTATTGGGGGGGGGTGGAGGAATGAGAGGATTTCCAACACCAATAAACTGAAATTAGCATCAAAGAAAGTCAAGGGTTCCCATAGAAAGAACTCCACCAATCAGCTGAGGACGTCTCCTCTCACCACGGGTACCGCGGATACATTTGGCGTCCTTCCTGGGAGCCATCTGAGCGGATTTCCTAAAATAACAGACTGCTTTCTATCTGATGAGGTTTGAGAACATGCCTGTAGTCCTCAACCAAAATGAGCCCCGTCGCTCGGCACTGCTCCCTGGTTTTATTATCCGGCCCCGAGCTGGTTTAATGTGACGGGTTAACGCGCCCTAATAAAACCGAGGCTATCGCTGTACATGCAAATGCTTTGGATGCAGGGCGAGGACGTAACAGTTCCTCCTTTGTGGGTGTGATATCGCTCGTGTAGCCCGCTCGCCCAGACGCACAGCTCACGATTCAGATGGTGGCCGTGTCTGGAGTACAACCATTCAGCGTAACCTCTAAAAATACTCCCGAGGTGAAAAAGAGCCTGTAGGCAATCGTCTGTATTGCTTCTGGCGGTGTTGCGGCCCCTTAAATAGATGGCTTCCTTGAAATACGACGCGATGCAAACAAATTTCTAATTGAGAGAGCTTGTCAGACTTGGAAAGTTTGCTGAATCCAGTTTCTCCGACAGCGATTTGCTCCTACAATGATGGGGTTTGCATGTTTATGCTAGTCTTAAATTATTCCTGTAATGTCGGAACTGACTCCGTCAATGACTTTTACGACTGCCCTCATAATTTCCCCGTCTGTGCCCTTGGATGCAGTGAAGCTATGGACTAGGATTTGTATCTAGAATGACAAAGAGTGTGTGCATCCCTTTATCGGGCTGTCGTGCTGAATGGCCTGATCCAGAGGTCCAGGTTGGATGTCGGATCCTTGTAACTGGCCATCAAGTTGAGGGAAAATAGTGGCCCAGGGGTCAGACGTAGCCCATCCATGTTTGACACACTGGCAATACCATGTGTTTCCCCTTGATGGTGCACTGCAAACGCTATTTTCTTTGTTAGCTAGGTGTCACCCCACCCCAGTCTATCTCTCTAAGCATGACCTTTGAGCCACATGGTGCCCCCGTGGAACCAAGATTCTTCCCAAGATCTGCTCAAAAGGGGGACATTGTGTGTAACTACCTTCAAAGTCTCTGATGGTAAAACCAGGAAAACTGGCTTTTATTTTGGCTGGAGATAGTATAATCATGACCGCACCTATTCCTTACCTCCACAAGGGTTACCCAGGTCGTGACTTCACCTCAAACAGCCCAACAGCAAAATAAACTGACTCCTGAGTGGGGCAGTCATCGTAAAGAGTCCGTCAAAATAAGGGTCGTGTTTCTGCTGTTGTCAGTCGCTCCAAGCTGCTCTTTGGTGTATGGCAGGATCCACCCAGACTAACCGCAAACTCAGAGGTAGAAGGACTCCGAAACGCCCACGCTCGCCCACCCGCCTGCCTGCCACCTCTGGATCCCAGCTGCTCCTGGGGCCCAGGCTCGGGCTTGGCTCGAGTGCCTGACGGAAAGGACGCAGCAGTCACAGTGGGAACTTTGAGAGGGAAGAGGAGAGAGAGAGAGAGAGAGAGAGAGAGAGCAAGAGAGAGAGAGCGAGCCGCCTAATGGACACCCAGCGAGGTGCTCATCAGTATTCTGGCCGTGCTGTCACCTGAGTGGAGGATGGGAAGGAAAGTAAATGAGTCTGCAAATTCCCCCGATTTGGTGCAGAGTAGCAGGTGAGAGCGCAGAGGCGTTAGCTTGAGAGAAGGGAAGGGATTGAGGGATGTGAGGGTGAGATGTCAGAGAGGAAGTCGTTCCCAGCACGTGTTTGGCTTGTGGAGTCTTTGGGTTGTCTCGACACCGAGTTTGTTATGTAACAATCAAATGGCGGAAGAGGCGGTCGTCGAAACATCTCGCCGTGGTGTGGAACCTTGACACAAGAGCCTCTTTTTTCACCTTTACCCACAAAAACCCACAGCTGCTAATCAAATCAATGAATTCAGCATCATTTTGTTTTTCTTAATGAGCGAAGATTTGGACAGATTCACGAGTTATGGATTTGATCTCGCACAGCTGTGGCGGCCTGCATGCTTCGGTGAGTCGCGCGTGCGCGTCTGTGTGCATATAAACACTCGGAACATTTGCCTTTGCGCCTCCATCTGGGGAGCAGCTCATATTTGGGCTAGCGCACATCTGCCGAGGAAGAAAATATACACATTTTATAAAGTCGGAATATTTAAGAAAGTCAAATTCTTGCAATCGGAAATGAGCCGCTCTCAACACCGCCCTCTGCTGTCTGTGACGGGCCTGTGCACCCAAAAGTGTTGGAGTAGCCCCGGCAAATCCCAGGTACCGCAAGAATGTGAGCGGGAATGTGTGTGCGTGTGTGTGCTCACGGGAAAAACGTGGAGTGAATTTTTGAATTGCGCTCTAACGTGCGGTTTGATGAATTTTTGATAATGCTTCGTTTTGTTTATCATCAGACCGGGTGAAATGTTCTGTTGTGGCCTGACTGTTGCCACAACAAGTTTCAGCAGGAGAGACTGGGCCCGATAGGGGTGTGGAAACTTTCCCATGTTTTCTGTGTTGTAATCATAAATTTCAGGATCAAACACTTGCCAGCTGACAATGGAGTGACTGGATAGATGCGTCTGAGCGTTAGCATCTTATTTGGCTAGTCCCCCCCTACCGCCAATATTTCTTCCTATCTGTTTTTCCTCTTGTCCCTTCAGAATGTTGGATACTGTGTGTGTAAATGTGTGTATATCTACTGAAATACCATGAAAGAAAAATCATTCAGGTCAGCTTTACACACACAGCGTTTTAGATAAGGCCACTTCTTTGTGCGTGTAATTTCCTTTCATGCAGTCATCAGGCCGTCATGTAGCACCAAGTTTTGTGTGTCATTATCTGAGAGGATGTTTGGTTGTGCGACTCCTCCCGGGCCACTCACGTAGCTGACTTTCTAACAAGGCAAAATATGTTTTCATATCCTCCGAGACGAGGCAACATCACCCACATACATAAATAGTTCTCTATTAGTGTAACTCTTCTTTATTTCCCTCGCATCGCAACGGCGTTGCTGCAGGCCAGCAACAACAAACGAAAAGTCCCATACTGTGCAAACACAGCCTGCTGTTAGAGCGGATTTACATTCCGATCCCAAAGACTGTAAAAAGCAGCAGCGCGCCAGCTAGCTTATCAACAACGGGGAGCTGTTGTCGAGAGCCTGAGTTGACCCTAACCGCCTCTTTGCGTCCCGCAGGCCGGGGAGGAGGGCGTTTCCCGGGTGACGGTGACCAGCAGGAGCAGCCCGCACAAGGTGGAGCGCGTGTGCGGCGTGGTGGTGCTGTCTCAGGTCGACAAGCCGCAGGTGAGTGAGTTTGTGACCGCCGTCGTTCGAGAGGTTGGTTTAACCAAACGAGAGGTCGCGAGGCCGACGAAACAGTCAGTCCCGAAACTGAGACCGCATGAAGTGTGGCCCTCCTCCTCCTCGCCGCAGACACATCGCTTCCTCCCTCAGCACTGTTATTTGTCTCCGCACCTGCTGCATCAGAGCCAGAGTCCCCTACGATTTTCCGCCATGTGACACGGCAAGCTGCCGCCCCGCTGCTTTGGCAGCAAGCACGCCGTGATGCTTTTAGTCGTTTGTGTTAAGTGTGTGTGTGTGTGTGTGTGTTGTGGGAGGGGCCTGCGAGGCTCGGCGCGGCCGCGTTCGCATGCCTTCCCCCATTACGGCACTGCCGGCGGCACATGGCAGCACAGCGGCCGCCGGCTTTGGCTTCTCAGCTGAGCCCAGATCTACTGGGGAAGGGCGGTGGAGTGTGTTAATATGTGTGTGCTAATGTGTGTGTGTTTGTGTGTGTGGAGGGGGGGATGCTGGAGTGGTCGAGAAAAGGCGGCACGGAATCGTCGCTCGCTTGTGGTAATGAGATGAAGGCTGTGACAGCACAGGTGGACTCCCCAGCTCCGAGAGAGGAGAGGATGGAGAGAGGATGGAGAGAGAATGGAGGGCTGTGAGCGTGCGCGTGTGTGTCTGTGTGTGTGTGTGTGTGTGCAGCTCCTTCCTTGGCATGATGGTTAGGAGGCGAGGGTGCCGAGGAGGTGCGGGGGAACAGAAAAGAGGTGGAGGAGGAGGAGGAGGAGAAGAGGTGGAAGGAAGATATAGCGGAGAGACAGAGAGGGAGAGAGGGAGAGAGAGAGAGAGAGAGAGAGAACGACAGAGTGAGAGAGGGCCGGTGCAGTGCAGAGCTGGAACGGACACCCAGAGCTCAGCCTTCCTTTGAGTTGCCATGGAAACCACATTCCTCCCCCGCCTGCATCCCTACAGACAGTGCTGGCTCCCTCTCTCTCTCTATCTCTCTTTGTCTCTCTGTCTTCTCCCCACTCTTCTTTTCCATCCCATCTTTTCATCCCCTCTTTTGACTCCCCCCCTCTCTTTAATTTCCCCCTTCTTTTT
>OMPJ01021900.1:2904-35676 GCA_900312935.1 Carapus acus
AAGACAAGAAAGCTCCTCACGATGCACGGAGGGTTTCATCCCAAGTCCAGCACCCTGAGACTGTACACTAAGCGGAAAGAGGGAGGCCGAGGACTAGTGAGTGTCAAAGCCACAGTCCAAGATGAAAAGTCGAAAATCCAAGAATACATCAAGAAGATGGCCCCAAAAGATGAGCTGCTAAGTGAATGTCTCAGACAGCAGAGGCGCGATGAGTGTGCAGAAGATGAGGAGCAGGCGACCTGGAGGGAAAAACCCCTACATGGCATGTACCATCGCCAAATAGAGGAAGTGGCTGACATCAATAAGACCTACCAATGGCTGGAAAAGGCTGGACTGGCAGACAGCACAGAGGCACTGATCATGGCAGCACAAGAACAGGCCCTGAGCACCAGAGCCATAGAGGCCAGGATCTACCACAGTAGATCGGACCCAAGGTGCAGGCTGTGCAAAGATGTAGTGGACAAAGAGCACAAGAGAGCGGTGGTGATAGATGTGGCAATACCAGCAGATGCCAACATCAGAAAGAAGGAGCTTGAAAAGATTGAGAAATACCAAGGGTTGAAAGAGCAGCTGGAGAGAATGTGGAAGGTAAAGGCTAGCGTAGTCCCCGTGGTTGTAGGAGCACTCGGAGCAGTGACCCCCAAACTGGGAGAGTGGCTCCAGCAGATCCCAGGAACAACATCCGACACCTCTGTCCAGAAGAGCGCAGTCCTAGGGACAGCTAAGATCCTGCGCAGAACCCTCAAACTCCCAGGCCTCTGGTAGAGGACCTGAGCTTGAGGTGAAAACCACCACAGGAGGGGTGAGGGACAACATTTTTTTTATATATACAGTATGTGTGTGTGTGTGTGTGTGTGTGTGTGTGTATGTGTGTGTGTGTTATATTGCAATTGTTCAAATTTAAACAGTATATGGAACAGCAGTTTCTTTCCTGTCAATTTTTTCTATTGAAATAAAGTGTGATCGAACTTACACAACTTGAACAGTATCTCTATGATGTAGTTCCTGTGTGCTTTGGCTGGGCATGTGGGCCACATAGTCATTAAATAAAGAAGTTAAATTGTTGATAAATCATCAAATAGATTTTTTGGGGGGGTTTGGGGGGTGCTCCATGTCCATCATCTTGCCTGGAGCCCAAATTCCTTGAAACAGGGAAGCTTGTTTCTGTATACTGTGCATATGACAATAAAGCTTGAATTATCATTATTATGTGTGTGTGTGCGTTCGTGTGTATATGCATATGTATATGTACTGTATACATATATAGATGAACACGTGGTTTTGGTGTTGCTAACAATGCAATGTGTACATTAAGTGTGGCTTACTGATGTTGTTGGTCACCACCAGGAAACTTTGGAATGGCTTCTGAGCTTCTCCAATGAGGTGGATGAAATCCTCCAAAATCCTCATCAGCAAGGCAGCACCAGGAGCGACCTGTGATTAGCAAGTCAAGTGAAGTCAGTTATTTTTGTATTGCACCAAATCATAACAGAAGTTGCTTTCCAAGGTGTAGCCAGTAGATCTTCTCAACATGTAAACACTCAAAGTGTGACAGATGAATGCACAGAGACCCAACATATCCCTAATTAGTAACAGTGGCCAAATAAAACAATCTGGTAGACGGAGGAAAACTTGGGCAGGCCAGGCTGCAGGCCAACTACCTTGACCGGTTGGGTTGAAAGAGAGAGGGAGAGAGAGAGAGAGAGAGAGAGAGAGAGAAAGACAGGTGGGGATGCACAGCAGGTGCAGAGCATGCTGATCAGGAGCAGGAACTGGATGTTTGGGGGTCTGTCATCACTGGTCGCGTTCTAGCTGCTGGCTGTAGATTAATACCAAGACATGGATGCAGGTGAATGATGGAGGCAAGTGAGGCGGAGAGGGGGACGGGTGCAAGGAAGAGGAGGAGGACAGAAAAGCTCAGTGATTTGTCTAATTCTGGCCGCATAGTTTTGTCTAGCTATAAGCCTTATAGAAAAGAAAAGTTTTTAGCCCACTCTTAAAAGTAGTGAGGGTGTCCGCCCCTTCGACTGAGGCTGGACGACGGTTCCACAGCAGCCTAATAGCTAAAGAGACTGCCCCCTATTCTACTCGTACTGACTTTAGGAATCACCAGCAACACCATGTTTTCAGATCACAGAGCTCTGGTTGAATGATAAGACACAATCAGCTTCTAAAGGTATGATGGTGCCTGATTATTGAGCGCCTTGTAGGTGATGGGAAGGATTTTAAATTCTTTTCTAGATTTTATAGGCAGCCAGTGCAGAGAGGCTAACACTGGAAGGACGTGGCTTCTTTTCTTAGTTCCTGTTAATATTCATGCTGCAGCATTCTGAACCAGCTGGAGAGGCCTCAGTGTCTTGTTGCTACAGCCTGCTGATTAAGAATTACTGCAATCCAGCCGCCTGGAATAACAAAAACATGGACTAATTTTTCAGCATCCCTCAATGAAAGCATGTGCCTGACCTTAGGGATATTATGTAAGTGAAAGAAGGCATGTAGGGCACATTGTGAGGAATGAGGAGGGCATCAAAGGTTTTGTTGTTTTTATTATCAAGTGTCCAGATTTCCGTTTTGCATTGAACGGTACTATATTTCTGTATGTCAAATATGTATATCTAACTCTCAGATCCGCATCTATTTCGCCTGCTGTTTTTCCTTGTTTGTTTAGTGTGGGTGTTTTTAACTGCTCACCTACTCCTACTTAGCTTCGAAAATACCTATCTGTCGATGTTCCTTCCGTATGAGTATAGAAATACGGTGACTTCTTATCATGACAAAAAATTTCGTAACTGACTAAAACCCTAGCATTGTCTCTTGTCAGGTAAAAATCCCAACATATAGTACACAATTTAGTCTATAGAAGGCTGTCCTGTGCTGCTCCTTTTGCTCCATTTTATTTGTACTGGTATCTCTGTTGTATTCAGTTTATGATGATCTTAAGTTCAGAGCATGTTACACTGTGCTTCCTGGATTTTGTCGTATTTGTTAGCAAATTTGATGTGTTCAGAATAAATTGTGCCACCAAATGTGCGACTTAGACACCCCATCCCCACCGGGGATGTCGGACCACAACCTTTCTCCTCCTCTACCACCACAGCGGTTTCCTCTGCAGAGAGGGCTGTGGTGTCCCGGTGATCTTAGACGCAGCCTTTGCCACTCTATGCAGGCTTTTGCAATCCTTTGCAGTCAAGCTGCCATACCACACAGTGATGCAGGTGGTGAGGACAAACTCAATCACGGAGCTGTAGATGTTGCTGAGGATCATAGGTGACATTCTGAATCTCCTCAGCGTCCTCAGGAAGTACAGCCGCTGTTGAGCCTTCTTCACTACCTGTGTGGCATTCTGTGTCCAGGTGAGGTCATCACTGACATGGAGCCCCTGGTATTTGTAGCTGCTCACCCTCTCCACTTCAAGATCTCGGATAAACAGTGGCCCATGAGGTCCCCTTTTCTTCCTCATGTCCACTACCATCTCTTTCGTCTTGTCTGTGTTGAGGGTGAGGTTGTTGTCCCCACACCATGTCACCAGACTGTCTACCTTCCTCCTGTAGGCCGTCTCGTCCCCACCAGTGATGCGTCCTATCACTGCGATGTCGTCTGCGACCTTCAGGGTGGTGTTGTCGGGGTGGTGCCTTAAGCCTGGCATGGAGCTTGTCTCTCTTGCCGCGCTTCCGTCAGCGTCCCCTCGGCGCTCCCCGCGGGTCTGCATCTGCCTGTGAAGCTGGTGTCTCATGGTCCTCCTGGGGGTGACGGTGATGGCGACGATGATGATGATTGTCACCATCATCACTGCCGTTATTGTTTCCAAGTGAGCGGATAAGTTCCAGCGGAACGTATCCCGTGAAGTCCGAACTTCGCTGAGAAATGTCCAAAAGTTCCTGCCTGTTGTATGTCAGCATTGCCAGACAAGTGAAGGTGGAAGAAGAAATAGAAGGAAAAGCACTATAGATATGGAAAGCACTAAAAAAATGCGGCATCCAGGTGTGGAGCGAGCAAACAGTCCGCCTCGGGAGGCGCAATGCTGCACATCTGATGAGGATATTGGAGCAGCTTCTCCTCAGCCACCGCAAACCCCAGGTGCAGCACGCTCAGGATGATCTGCAGTGTGTGTACCAAGTAGGTATTGGTGTTGAGGATGCCGTCCTCTACCTACTCCACCGAGTCCACTCGTATCTGGACGAAGAGAATAGCACCGTGGGGATTCTCTTCTTGGACCTCTCCAGTGCCTTCAACACCATCAAGCCCCTCATGCTTCAGGAGAACCTAAGAAGGATACGAGTTGACCTCAGTCTGGTCAACTGGATCCTCAGCTACCTCACTGACAGGCCATACTGCATCAGGCTGAAGGACACCGGGTCTAACAATGTCATTGGCAGCACTGGAGCACCCCACGGCACCGTGATTGCCCCTCTCTTTTTCACCCTGTACACTAAGACTTCTGCTACAGCTCGGAGCAGTGCCATAAACAGAAGTTTGCTGACAACACAGCCATTGTTGGGTGCAACTGAGATGGCAGAGAGGAGGAGTGCAGCAGCCTGGTAAGGGACTACGGTGTCTGGTGCCACACGAACCACTTACAAATCAGCGTCTCAAAAACCAAAGAACTGGTCATTGACTTTGGGAAACAAAGGCAAGAGCTGCGACCAGTTCTGATTGAGGGAGCAAAGGTGGAGGATGTACAGTCCTACAAAAAGTGTTGCACTCATACCAATACTTGCATCTAGAGGGGCCCCGATACAACACTATAATGCTGGCATCGGTATCGATGAGTACCAACAAATAAAACAAACAAATAAAAACCTTATCTCTCTCGCCTGACACTCGCCGCTGTGATCATACCTGCTTTTTCGTGTTGAGGAAAAACAAACCAGCATGCTATAGCAAAGAAAATATCTGAAATATTTCAACATAGAAACTCCAGTGAGTACAATGGCTACATGCAAGATATATGGTGAGAAAGTTGCAAGAGGTGGAACTGAAACAGCCAGTTTCAACACCTCAAACCTGATAAAACAATTAAGAACAAAACATGTGAGCAGGCATGTGTGAAGAGTTTGAGGAGGTGGCAATTGCGAATTGCAGCAATTGAAAGGGGGATGGACCGCAGCAACGGACCCTGGTCAGCTCAATTCAGAGGAAGGACCAGTGGGTTGAGAGGAGTGAAGCATCAAGAACTTTGTCCGAGAAAATTACCGAAATGACTCTGCTCTGCAACCTGCCCCTCTCCTTTGTTGACAGTTTGTTGTGGGATTCCAGCTTATTATGGCTCACGCAGTACCAAAATACAAGGTCGCAAATATATCACAGAGAGTGCTGTCCCTGCGCTCCAAAAGAAGGTAGCAGAGCATATGTCAAGGAAAGGCAAGAAAAGGTGCAGGCCATAAGCTTCATTTCTAAAATCTAGAGCAGTGACGTCTTTCCGTGCTTAGTTTAACTGTTAAGTGCGTGGACACTGAATCGTTCAACTTGGAAAGTGTGGTGCTGCATGCAAATACGTTTGAAGGATCCCACACTGAAGCAATTGCAGGAGCTGTAGGGAAAATGCTGCTTAGCTGGAACGTCCCCAAGTCAACTGTTATGCTAGAATTATCTAGAGGCCTTTTAGAAATATTTGCTATTTTCTTTTGTTATTTCATTTGTCGTTGATTGTTCTCTTTTGTTTTTTCCAGATGTTCTTACCACAGATAGGCCGTGATCTCTCTAGGAGGGCGTCCAGGAGGCATTGAGAAAAGATGCCCGAGCCACCTCAACTGACTCCTCTTGATGTGGAGGAGGAGCGGCTCTACTTTGAGCTCCTCCTGGGTGACAAAACTCCTCGCCCTATCTCGCAGAGTGCGTCCCGCCACCCTGCGGAGGAAACTCATTTTGGCCTCTTGTATCCGAGATCTTGTCCTTTCAGTCATGACCTAAAGTTCATGACCATAGGTGAGGGTGGGGACGCAGATCGACCAGGAAATAGAGAGCTGGAAATTGCCCTCCAGCTCAGCTCCCTCTTCATCACAACGGACCAGTACATCGACTGCATCACTGCTGCCATTGCACCTATCCGTCGTTCAATCTCCCGTTAAATTCTAATCTCGCTTGTGTAAAGGACCCCAAGATACTCCTCCACTTGAGGCAGAATCTCGTCTCCAGTCCAGATGGTGCAAACCACCTTTTTCCGGTCGAGAGCCATGGCGTCAGATTTAGAGGTGCTGATTCTCATCCCAGCCATCTCACACTGAGCTGCAAACCTTCCCAGCACATGCTGGAGGTCCTGGTCTGAGGGCGCCCATAGGACAACATTGTCTGCAAAAATCAGAGATGAGATCCTGTGGTCTCCAAAGCGGATTTTAACAATGTCTCCTCTAAGCACACTAGGGTAAGACATGGAGTCCCGCAGGGCTCCGTACTTGGACCAATTTTGTTCATCCTATATATGCTTCCTCTAGGTGGCATCATAAGGCATCATAAGAAAACACTCTATCAACGTCCATTGCTACGCTGACAATACACAACTGTATCTATAAGTGAAGCCTGAGGAAACCAAACATCTAGCTGAACTCCAGGCTTGTCTTGAGCATAAAATGACCCGTAACATTCTGTTGCTCAACGCAGACAAAACTGAAGTTATTGTTGTAGGTCCAGAGCACCTTAGAAACTCCTTACGTAATGACATCGCTACTCTGGATAGCTTTACCTTGGCCTCCAGCACTAAACCTGTCACTAAATGCCCGCATTAAACAAATGTCAAGAACCGCCTTCTTTCACTTATATAACATCGCTACGGTTAGGCACATGATGTCACTAGAAGCGTCACTAAAATTTGCTGAAAAGCTAATTCACGCTTTTGTTACCTCCAGGCTGGATTACAGTAATTCCTTATTTGCAGGCTGTAGCAACAAGACACTGAGGCCTCACCAGATGGTTCAGAATGCTGCAGCACGTACCTGTATACTGAAAGGAACTAAGAAAAGAGACCACATCTTCCCAGTGTTAGCTTCTTCTCACCGGCTGCCCTAAAAATCGAGATAGAATTTAAAATCCTCCTCCTCACTTACAAGGCGCTCAATAATCAGGCACCATCGTACCTTAAAGAGCTGATTGTGCCTTATTATCCAACTAGAGCTCTGCGATCCGAAAGCACAGGGTTATTGGTGATTCCTAAAATCAGTAAGAGTAGAATAGGGGGCAGAGCCTTTAGCTATCAGGCTTCTGTCCTGTGGAACCATCTTCCTGCTTTAGTCCGGGGGGCGGATACCCTCACTGCTTTTAAGAGTGGGCTAAGAACTTTCCTCTTCTTTGCTCTTCCTCTTCTAAAGCTTATAGTTAGACAAAATTATGCGACTAGAATTAGATGACACACTGAGCTGTCCAATCCTCCTCTTCCTCATCACCTCTCCCTCTCCGCCTCACTTGCACCCATCCACCCTTACCTGCATCCCTGTCTCGTAAGCGCATGTTACTAATTGGGCTTCTTCCCCAAAGTGTTGTTTTGTGCTTTATTAACCCATAGCCGGCAGCTAGAACACCACTAGTGATGATGGACCTCCAAACATCTGGGTCCTGTTCCTGCTGCTGTGTATCCCTACACCTGTGTATCCCTACCCATGTCTCTGTCTCTCTCTGCCTCTCTCTCCTTCTCTCTCTCTCTCTCAACCCAATCCGTCAAAGCAGTTGGCCACCCACCTGGCCCGAAGTTTCTTCCCTCTAGAGGAGGTTTTTCCTCGCCACTGTGGCTAATGGGGGATATGTTGGGTATCTGTGTATCCATCCTGTAGACACTACCTGCTCCATCCTGTAAAGTGCCTTGAGATCACTACTGTTATGATTCGGCGCTAGACAGATTAAATTGACTTGACTTGACTTGACCCGCTCCGGTCCCTGTCTGTGCCTAGAAATCCTTTCCTTATAAAATAATGAACAGGACAAGTGACAGAGGGCAGCCCTGCCCCATATGTACTGAGAACCTCATCTATATTATTTCTTATTTGAATTAGATTTTACTTCTTGTTGCTCTACTGTTCTGCATGTTGTAACTGCATCGACATTGCACTATCTTGGCCTTTGAGAGAGGCCAAAATTCTGGTTTTAGAAGAGTTCGTGCACTTATTGTCATCCACACCGGGTAGGCAATTAAAAACCTTACTGTATTCACTCTGTATAGGTCTTTTTTTCTCCTGTTTCACAGAGGTTTTTATGCAGTGCCTGACCAAGCCATGATAGTAACAATTTTAGATCTAAGTGATACAGTTCTTCAGAATTATAAGAATACACTTTCATTTAGTTTTTTCAAATTGCATGGCATAGGTTTAGTATCGGTATCAGACGATACAGTGCAGGCATGTATCAGAATCATTATCAGGGGCCAAAAATGGTATCAGAACAACCCTACCTACAAATACCTTGGACTGTGACTGGACAACAAGCTGGATTTGATGTGCAGCTCTGACCAGGTATACAAGAAGGGGCAGAGCACGTTGTACTTCCTGAGGAAGCTCTGGTCCTTCATTGTCTGCAGGCAACTCTCGTGGATGTTCTACCAGTCTGTGATGGCCAGCGTCCTGTTCTACATGGTGTTATGCTAGGGCAGCAGCATTACGAAGAGGGGCTCATCCCTGCTGGACAAGCTAATCAGGTGTGCTGGCTGTGTGGTCAGCATGAAGCTGGACTTGGTGGCGTCAGTGGCAATGAAGAGGACCCGGAAAAAACTGTTTGCCATCATGGACTATGCCAGCTACCCTCTGCTACCCTCTTGAATGTCACTTTGTTGGGGGGAGAGAGCCCGAGCTGGTGCGGAAGATGGAGCATTTCCGACTAGAGATAGTCAAGCTCAGCGTGGGCTCTGGATCCCAAATTCTTGAGAGGGGCTGGACTTTCTTCCACTCTAGAGTTGCCTGTGGGGAGAGGTAGCAAGCTGGAGTGGGCTTACTTGTAGCCTCCCATCTCTACTGTCAGGTGTTGGAGTTTTCCACAGTAAACAAGAGGGTTGCGTCCCTGCACCTTCGGGCAGGGGCAGAGACACTGTTGTTTTGGCATATGGGCCAAACAGCAGTGCAGAGCACCCAGCCTTCTTGGATGTCCTCGGGGCAATACTAGACCAAATCCCATCTGTGGACTCCATTGTTCCACTGGGGGACTTCAACTCCCACGTGGGAAATGACAGCAGTGCCTCAAGGGGTGTGATTGGGAGGAACGGCCTCCCTGTCCTGAACCTGAGCGGTGTTTTGTTGTTGGACTTCTGAGCTGGTCACAGTTTGTCAATAACGAACACCATGTTCAAACATTAGTTTATCCATCAGTGCACTTGGCACCAGGACAACTTAGGCCGGAGGTCAATGACTGATTTTGTAATCGTATCATCTGACCTCTGGCCGCAGGTCTCGGACCTTCGGGTGAAGAGAGGGGCTGAGCTGTCAACCGATCAACACCTTGTGATAAGTTGGATCTGCTGGCGGGGGAGGAAGCCGGATAGACCCGGATTATGAGGGTCTGCTGGGAATGTCTGGTAGAGCCCTCTGTCAGAGAGATCTTCAACTCCCACCTCCGGGGAGCTTCAAATAGATCCCTAGGGGAGGCTGGGGACATAGAGTTCGAGTGGACCATGTTTTCCACCTCCAGTTTGGGGACTACAGGATCTCATCGCTACTTTTTGCAGATGATGTTGTCCTGCTGGCACCCTCAGACCAGGACCTCCAGCATGTGCTGGGAAGATTTGAAGCCAAGTATGAGATGGCTGGGATGAGAATCATCAATGGCACACACCACGGCATCTACTGACTTGCCAATCAGATTGTGATTTTTGGTCAGACAAACAGGCGATATGACGTGACACTTGACGCCTTCAGCACGCATCTGACTGTTCTTGATGCCACTTTGGAGGACGTCGGCAAGAATGTCTGTGGAGCCCTTGTAATAAATTAAATTCATCTCGGACGGGGAACCATTGTGGTGTTGGAAGGTATCAGTCAACATCCCTAACGGGAAAATTTCTGCTGGACATATTCAGGGGATTGATGGGTGCGAAGGGGTCAACTAACAGTATGTCGTTTTCAGGATTTGGTACAAGTACAAGGTTTTACAATTGTTACAAACCGTACAAAACCGTTTTTAAGGTGAAAATATGGGCAATCATCGAGTCAGTCAGCAGCCGCCACTCGCTCTCATCGGGCCAGATCGCTTTGCCAACCTGAGCTGTGCCGTGCAAACCAGCGCTCACTGTGCAAAAGAACCCACACGGGTCGCCTGGCACGAAACGCCAGATAAAGCTATGTTAGGCTCGTAGAGCCATGTAAAGCACGCAGAGTTCCGTTAACACTTCCAGGTATGAGAACGCCACCTGTGAACAGCGTGGCCCGGATGAGGGCACCTGCGCAAACCGGCTCCTAAAGAACCGTGGATCCGCCGACACTGGAACAGTCCACTGCTTCATGACAGCCTGTGGGGAGACACTATTTGGAAATGGGTCCACGCTCGAAATGAGTAAGATGTTGGTGCATGTGTGTGGATTCTTCGCTTCTGGTGTCACATGAAGCTTTTAAACAAAGTCAGATTTAATTAAAGTCAATCAGTGTTTCTTTTCTTTTTTTCCAGAGGAATGCGCCAGTATTGTTGCACTGATCATCTCGAACGTCGTTCTTCTATAAACTGTGTTTGTGTGCAAATCATGGCAGCGGCAAGCAGTTGTGGCACTCCCACTGGCAAGTGCCAGATGCCATGGCAGCTGCCATAGTTCTCTGTGGCAGCTTCCTGTGGCAGCTTCCGGTCACTGTGGAAGCTCTCTATGGCAGCTTCGGGTTCACTGTGGCAGCCCTCAGTGGCAGCTCCAATTGCAGCGGCAGCTGAGGCAATTTCCACGGCATTATCAGAGCACTAATTGTCGAGGCCAATTTGTTTAATTTGTGAACGCTCCAGCCTCTCTGTCTCTCTATCCTGCCACTCATTAGTGCGACATTTACCTGCTGCACCTTCGGCTGTAGGCAGCTGCCGTCAATTGTCACATGATAGCCTATTCCTAGTGATTTTGATAATTTATCTCTCTCTCTTTCTCTCCCTCTCTCTCACTCTCTCTCTGCGTGTCTTGTTATAGTCTATGGTTGTCAGCTGCCTCCCATTAGCAGATATATTAGCTCCTCATCTGCCGCAGCATTTGACAGGTGCGCCTCTGCTGCCACGGCATGTGCACCTCAGCTGCCGTGGCAGCACCAGAAGCTGCCACAGATGCCGCGGCATCTGCTGGAAGCTGCCACAACTACATGCTGCTGCCATGATTTGTGCTTGCCCCTACTGGATAGGTGATATCCAAGACAGCAAGTACCTTGGTATCCCATGGGCTAATGGAAATCAGGAGGAGGCCACGAGGAGGTAAGACACAACTAAACATCTCCAGACAGTGAGGCAGGTCTTTAAGAGTCAGCTGAATGGTAGAGACAAGGTCCAAGCTGTCAACATGTACACAATACCAGTCATCAAATACCCAGCTGGGATCATAAACTGGCAAAGAGGGAGATAGACACCACAGACATAAAGACAAGAAAGCTCCTCACAATGAACGGAGGGTTTCATCCTAAGTCTCCTAAGAGACTGTACACTAAGCGGAAAGATAGAGGCTGAGGACTAGTGAGTGTCAAAGCCACAGTCCAAGATGAAACATCGAAAATCTAAGAATACATAAAGAAGATGGCCGCAAAGGATGAGTTGCTAAGCGAATGTCTCAGACAGCAAAGGGCCGATGAGTGTCCAGCAGATGACGAGCAGATGACCTGGAAGGAAAAACCCCTACATGGCATGTACCATCGCCAAATCGAGGAATTGGCTGACATCAATAACACTTACCAATGGCTGGAAAAGGCTAGACTAGCAGACAGCACAGAGGCACTGATCATGGCAGCACAAGAACAGGCCCTTGGGACCAGAGCAATAGAGGCCAGGATCTACCATAGTAGATTAGACCTAGGGTGCAGGCTGTGCAAAAATGCTCCTGAGACAGTCCAGCACGTAGTGACAGGGTGTAAGATGCCAGCTGGTACAGCGTACACAGAGAGGCATGACCAAGTGGCTGGGAAAGTGTACGGAAACATCTGTGCCCGGTATGGACTGGAAGTACCAAAGTCTCGATGGGCCATACCACAGAAGGCGGTGGAGAACAACAGGGCTAAGGTACTGTGGGACTTCGGCATCCAGACTGATAAACAGGCCCTGGCTAACCAGCCAGACATAGTGATGGTGGACAAAGAGCACAAGAGGGCGGTGGTGATAGTTGTGGCAATACCAGCAGATGCCAACATCAGAAAGAAGGAGCTCGAAAAGGCTGAGAAATACCCAGGGTTGAAAGAGCAGCTGGAGTGGATGTGGAAGTTAAGGGCTAGCGTAGTCCCTGTGGTTGTTGGAGCATTTGGAGCTCTTCAGTCCAGAAGAGCATAGTCCTAGGGACAGCTAGGATCCTGCACATCCTGGCTTTGCCCATCTGGAGCAGCTCGAGATCTTCTCAACAGAGGCTGTCTATAAGACCTGCTGAGAGACGGTGCACAATGCTTCGACATTTACCACTGTGGTCAACGTAAGACAACAGTTTTGATTGAAGCTCCTTCCCGTGGCGCCCTATCCTAAAGGGATGCTCCACAACCTCTCCCTTCCAGAGAAGGAGGCAATGTGCATTTATGTTGCAGAGTCACTGCTCTCAGGTTTCATAAAACATCATCTCCTCCTCATCATCTCCTTTACAGGGCAGGATTTTTTTTTTTTTTTTGGCCAAGAGGGATGGTGGCCTGAGACTGTGTATCAACTACCGTGAACTTAATGACATCACAGTAAAGAATAGGTACCCTTTGCCCCTTCTAAATTCCAAATTTGAGCCTTGTACTCATGGCCGGGTGTTCAAAAGGCTAGATCTCTGCAACGCCTTACCACTTAGTCCAGATCCGAGAGGGCGACCAATTGAAGACGGCTTTCAACACCCATCTCGGCCATTTTGAGTACTTTGTGATGCCTTTTGGCTTGTCCACTGCATCAGTAGTCTTCCAATGCCTTGTTAGTGATGTGTTAAGAGACATGCTGAATATCTTCGTGGTGGTGTACCTGGAAGACATCCTCGTGTTTTCCAGGTCCTTGGAGGAACACCACAGGCATGTACGTTTGGTTTTCCAGTGGCTGTTGGAGAACCGCCTGTCTATCAAAGCCCAGAAGTGTGTCTTCCACTCTGACTCTGTGACGTACCTAGGCAACATAGTGGAGGCTGGAGTGAGTGTAGGTCCCTCCAAGTTCAAGGGTTTGGAGGAGTGGCCGCGTCCTACCGACCAGACTCAGCTCAGACGCTTCCTCGGTTTTGCAGGCTTTGTACATTGCTAAGGTGCTCGTACACCCTGACCAAGAGAGACAATTCATCGTGGAGGTGGATGCTTCAGATATGAGCATCGGGACTGTCCTCTCTAAGCTGGTCTCACATAAGCATGGACTTTGTCACTGGATTTACCATGTCCCAGGGTTATGATATCATCCTGACTGTGGTTGACAGGTTCTCTAAGGCCGTCCACCTTGTTCCCCTCTCCAAACTCCCGTCTGCTGCCAAAACGGCGTACCTCCTTACCCTTCATGTCGTATTCCCTCAGACATTGTGTCGGATTGTGGTCCCCAATTCATCTCCAAGATGTGGCAGGCCTTTTGCAAGGGAATCTGAGCCAAGGTCAGCCTTTTCCTCTGGGTATCATCCTTCGCTGCATTGCCTCCAGCAGCCCCTCTTCCTGGGCTAAGTACCTAGCCTGGGTGGAGTATTCCCTCAACACCTGGGAGAGCTCTGCCACCAGAATGTCACCATTTTAATGCTCTCTGGGTTACCAACCTCCTTCATTTCCACAACAGGAACTGGAGGTGGCGTTTCATCCAACACGGTCCACCTCCGCTGGTTTCAACACATCTGGAGGACTGACCGGGCTGCGCTACTCTGCGCCTCTTCACAATCTCAGCATGGTGCCAACCAGTGGAGAAGACATGCCCCTGTTTCCCCAGCCTGAGAGAGTTTAGCTATTGGCCCGGGATTTGCCCCTCCAAACCTCAGATGTCTACCTGCAAGTTGAACCCTCAGTTTGTCGGTCCCTACACCATGGACAGGATCATTGGCCCTTCCGCAGTGTCTGGATCTCCCTCCTGCTCTCAAGGTGCGACCCGGTTTTCTATGTGTCCAAGCTGAACCAGAGGCCACCTGCTCCCTGCCACCCACGGTTTTTGCTCCCCCACTGCCTCGAGTACTGGCTGATGGTGATCCAGTTTGGTCAGTTCACAAACTACTGGTCGTTTGTCGCCTGGGAAGAGGTTTCCAGTTCTTGGTAGACTGGGAAGGCTTTGGCCCTGAGGACTGTAGCTGAGTGTATAGGTCCTACATTGCTGACCCTTCGCTGTTGGACGACTTCTTCCAGAACAATCCAGGTACCCTGAGACGGTTGTCTGGTGCCTCCCCTCAGGGGGAGTACTGTTGTGCCACTCATTCTCACTCTCGTTCATGCCAAATAAGAGCAAAGGCCAGGCGTCTTCCTCCTCAGCCTGTGACCAGCCCCACCTGTGCTGGCTGCAATAAGCCCAGCACAGATGTGGCTGATCTCAATCACCCCAGCTGCTCCAGATCTTCTTATTAGAGGCTGTCTATAAGACCTGCTGAGAGACGGTGCACAACGCTTTGATGTTAACTGCTGTGGTCAGTGTAAGACAGCAGTTTTGAAGCTTGTGTGATAGACTAGTTCTTGTCTTTACTGCAGATCTGTGTTTTTGAACTAAACCTTTTTCCACTCTGTTTTGTTCCAGGCTCCCTCCATGTCAAACCAAGTGTCTCCTCCCTCCTCTTTCAGAACCGCCATTAAGGCAGACCTTTTTTTGAGAGGATAAAATACTGCGTTTTGTTCCCCTACAAACTGTCTCTGTGTCTTGCCTTTGAGGTCCTTGGCACTTTTGGCTCACAACTCCGGTTGAGCCTAACAGACCCAAGCCAATACACCAATCAGGAATACTGCAGAGGACTTGAATGTTAGCTACCGTATCTTCACTCGATATTGCAAGGAATTCACCCCAGCTGAAACAGTGAGTCAGGCACTTGTCCCAACTACTGTACAGTGGTTGGGTACCACTCAACAAGGTAGATATCTAATGCAGAGTTGGAGCAGTGCAAAGGGTGGGCCCAGCAACAGTGTACTCATGGCAAATCAATCTATGTGTGCCATGACTGCCATTCAGACAAAAAGTCTGACTAGCAAGCAAATTTGTCTGTTGTATTTTATTTGAGGTAAAGCCTGTATAATGTTCAAGTTCTTGTTTGAAACTTTGACCATATTTCTGGACTGGTGAATGAAACAATACTTTCCTTTTATAGTTAAGCGGAATTTTGTATTTTAAGAAAAGCAAACGGATATTTGAAGCTGCAGATAACAGCAGTTCCGAAGGACTTCAGTTCAGTGCATTTTGCACACTTTAAGTAAAAATTTGTTCAGTCACCATTTTCAGTTACTTTTTCAAATGCGGTGACTATTATTTTCAGTGCTTGCCTTCAGTGTTCATTTTCAAGTAAAATAAGAACCATAACAATGGTTTTGTCCTTGTTTCATTTGTTGCAAAATCCAGTGCAACTTCTTACACCAAATAGTGACAACTGACCTCATAATGGGGTAAGTTATCACCAGCAATGTTACCTCTAAGCTGCGCGCTTGCGCAATCACGCAATACTCTCATAATTGCAGCGCACAACAAATCATTGTGGCGCATACAGGATCGGACAAAATGAAATCAAACCTGAACTGAAAACAAAATGAATATGTGACAACTCAGTGCGTTACACACATTTTTACTTGTGCAGCAAATCAACTGCATAAACAACGCTTAATGTGTTTGTGCCACTGTGTTGCAGGTTAGCGTTTCGCTAACGGTGGTTAGCTGCTACACAGGGAGTTTGTGTCTATACTCAGAAAAGTGAAAAATTAGCAGGAACATTGGTCACAAGTGCACACTCCCTGTTGGACTGTTGATAACTTTGCACTGAGACGAGATATGAAAATGACATGAATACACAAGTGCACACTCCCTATTGGACTGCTGAAACTTTGCACACTTCGACATGAGATATTAAAATGACATTAATACAAAATATGTACTTCAGACATTGGTCTTTAATCTGGTAGATGAATTTTTGTAATCTGATGTATTGATTCCAAGAAATAATAAAAAGTGTGACAACAAGCCCCGGTCTCCCCTATTTTTTCAGCCTCTGCAGATTGTCCTTGGTATCTTCAGTATCTTCATTTCTGCAACCTCTCACTAAGCCTCCTGTCTTTTAAACAAAGACACAACTTCTAAACCATACATCATGGAGAGTTTCATTTCGTACATGTTTTAAGTCACCCATGATCCCGTCTGTCACTCTGATTGTATACATCACCACTGCCTTGCCATTCTCTTACATATGCTGCATCGCCTTAACATAGCTCTCTACCGCTCCTGACGTCCTCATACAGTGCCACAATTCCTCTCTTGGTACCCTATCATGAAATCAAAACCGTAACTTTCAATGGAATGCAACAGAACACCTTGTATGCAAATACAAACACTTACCTGATGTGCGTCTTCCCATTTCCCGAGATTTTCAATGTCCAACATGTGGCTGACAATCTGAAAGAATTTCTGTAAAATAAAAGTTTCTGTCAATGTCAAAACACGTGTGTGTGAGGATATGCGTGTGTGTGTGTGTGGGTTAGGGTTAGGCTCCCTGTTGGCCAGGAATACCTGCACGTCGTCGGGAGCTGGGATGTAGGTTGCTCTTTTGAAGGTGTCCGTCACATTTCGCAGGATCTCCGTGGAAAAGAGAAGGTCGCCACTGTAGTAGCTCCTCCTCTGCAAAAGTTCCAGGAGACTCCGTACGATCTGAGACATGCCCTCCCCAGCCAGGGTCCTCTGACCCTTCGCCAGATGCTCTCTTAACTGCCAAGACAGAAGTTGGGGATTAGCTATTTGTGTGCATCGGTGCAAGTCCATTGGAGGTATTCTTATTCGATCTGTTTCCAGTGACAATAACAAAAAAAAAGAGGGACAGAGATGCAAGTTCCGAGGTTGAGTGGTGCGAAAGAGAAGAAAGAAGAGACACACAATGGGGAGACGAAAACAGAAGAGAAACTGTGAGACATAAGAGGTTGAGAAAAAGAGGAGAGAGGGAGATGCCGTGAGGACCAGAAGGACGAAAAGTGCAATCAGAACACTGAATGCTGTTCTTGAAAGATAGAAGTGGAGGCCAATACCCAAATATTTTCTCGGATGTTCACACACACAAATTCACACATACAGTACATCCTTCAGAAGAGATGGAAAAGGTTGAAGTCCATAGAGCAGGAAGGAGAGTCGACCGGTTTAACAAACTCATTATCCAAGTTCATGAATTAATAAGTAGGTGTAGATCATTGTCTGGAAAACCTAATGAGTGAAAACTAAGACAGAGATTTGGACCACACTTTAATGAGAGTGGAAATGCAGGAAAACTGTATGTTCAAAACTTGCTAGAGCAGAAGAGGTGCACACAGATGATATAATACGACAAAGGGTATGTTTAAGCAGTATTTCCGGGATCAATAGATTAATGAATCAATGTAGTGCCCCCCTACCTGTCTTTGCTCTCTCACACTCTTATCAATTTGACATAGATGTTTGAGGAGGGTGTGTGTGTGATGGAAAGAAGCTGTGGCTTTGCTTACCTGGCAAAGTACGCAATTTCAATGAGAATGGTAAAATAGTTGCTACAGAACATTAGCATCAACAGAGATGGTAGAATGGCTGCGGCTTGTGTAACAACTTACAGATAAGTGTAAATAACGATATTCAAGTGAGATGCATCTGGCGAAGCTCGGAGGACCCCAGAAAGCAACTCCATGATTGTCCAGCATACAACGACGACTAGCAGATCCTACAGCAGAAGAAACAGACAGAGGGTGCATTGAGGGAGTTTGTGAGGGAGACTAGACCAGAGAGATTTATGGCTGCTGGATGAAAGAACTTCAACTTCTACTACAACAAATACAGTTTATCTACATTTCTGAAAGTTGACATTGATTTCCTCCTAATGTGTGTTGATTGACTGCCTTGAACAAATCAATGTGCTTCCCAAGTTTCACCAGCATGTTAAGTGTGCTACCAGTGGTGTGAACACATTGGCCAAAGTCTTCACCAACCTTAGGCAGGGCTTCAGGGCAAAATCTCTTTCTCACCTGGGCCAGTCAGACCACATATCATTATCTCTCATTCCGGCCTACACCCCACTTAGGAATACCGCTCCCATCACTTGGCCAGAGGGAGCCTAGAGGGATTGCTTCTGGAGGACTGACTGGGGGATTTTTTAATACCCGGACCTGGAGTTTTTTGGTGACAGTGATCTGTGCAACATCAAGCACTGCAAAGACACCATCACAGAAAAGGAACAAATCTGAGTCTACCTGAATCAGAAGCTCTGGATGACCAGCAAGGTCTGAAAGCTGCTGAAGGAGGATTGCGCGCACATGGGTTTCCACACACCTGTACCGCGGCACACCCGATGACTTGTAAAGGCACACTAGTGTGCTGTGGCACACTGGTTTGGAAACACCGAATCCACTGTGATGCTGTGGAAGAAGATGCAATTCTGGCAGAAGATCTCAACCACCACTTTGCCAGGTTCAAGGTGGAATCTTCAGAGACCCCAAGAGCTCATCAGGTGACAAACGGCCTCACTTTCTGGGTAGAAGAGCAAGTGGTGAGAGGCACACTGCAGGCCATCGACTCTCGCAAAGCAGTGGGACCCGATGTTATCACTGGACATGTGTTAAAGGACTGCGCAGATCAGCTGGCCGGAGTCCTGACCAGGATCTTAAATCAGTCTCTGCACTAGCTCATTGTCCTACCCTGTCTGAAGTCCTCAATCATTGTGCCTCTGTTGAAAAAAACAATCTCTAGGCAGTCTTAATAACTTCAGACCAGTTGCGCTGACCCTTGTGGAGATGAAGTGCTTTGCGAAGCTTGTCAGATAGTACATCAGGTCATTCACTCCATCCATGTTTGACTCACACCAGCTTGCCTAAAGAGCAAACAAGTCTACCAAAGAGGGAGCAGCGGAGGAACAACACACAGCTGCTCTTTATGGACTTCAACTCTACTTTCAACGCCATCCTCCCCCACAAACTGATGTCCAAACTGCTGGTTATCAGTCTCCCATATTCCACCTGCCTCTGGATTACGGACTTCCTCTCTCAGCGCAGCTTGAGGGTCAGAGTAGGCCAGCATCTGTTGACAGCCATCAGCCTCCGCAACGGCTCACCTCAGGGCTGTGTACCAAGTCCCCCACTCTACATCCTCTACACCAGCCTTTTTCAACCGGTGTGCACACTGGTGTGCCGAAAACATTGCCCCTCCCCAATCGTCCCCCCCACCATCACCACCAAGTGGGGTTACGTGTCTAGTGCGTTGTGGTGTGTTTGCAGTAAAGGCGGTAAAGTGACTCAAAAAGTGACGCAAAAAGGATTGTCCTTAGGTCCCCTGCCTGCGGATGAGGTGACTCGTGCGTCGACTCGAGTTCAGCGCAGTGAGGGCTTAGAGGGAGAAGGAGTTTCTGTGTCTGGCAGTCCTGGTCCTGATGGCCGGGTAGCGTCTGCGAGAGGGAAGCGGGTCAAAGAGGCAGAATGGGTATTATCTCCTGCGATTGCCTCAGCTCTTCTGAGGCAGCGGTCCATGTAGAGGTCTGTAAGGGAGGGTAGGGGGCAGCCGATGATCCCCTGCACCATCTTGACCACCCTGTGTCGCATCTTTCGTTCCGCCTCCGTGCAGGAGGAGAACCACACCGTGATGCATTACACCTGGATGCTTTCGATCCTGGAATGGTAGAGGTCACAAGCAGCCTCTGGCAGATGTTGTCTCTCTTTAGCACTCTCAGAAAGTGCAGATGCTGCTGTGCCTTCTTAATGACGGCAGTGGTGTTTTTCTGACCAGGATAGGTCAGCAGAGATAACGGTGCCCATGTATGTGAGAGTGTGGACCATCTCCACCCAATCTCCGTTGATGTAGATGGGGGCTGAGTCTGCCTTTAGCCTCCTGAAGTCCAGGATGATTTCTTTTGTCTTCCTGGTGTTCAGAGACAGGTTGTTGGCTGAGCACCATTTGGACAGTCTCTGGACCTCATCTCTGTTTGACTGACTGGGGTCGGTCTGTGAGGAAGTCCTTGATCCAGTGACAAGTCTATATGGGTAGTCCCAGGTCTGCCATTTTCCGGATCAGGATGTTGGGGATTATCGTGTTGAATGCTGAGTTGAGGTTGATGAAACGCATCCGAACGTAGCTCTCCATGTTCTCAAGCTGGCTCAGCGCAGTGTGTAGGGCTATGGATATGGCATCCTCTGTTTATCTGTTCGCTCTGTAGGCGAACTGGTGGGGGTCGAGGGACTGGGGGAGGTGGTCCTTGATCTGATGGAGGACCAGTCTTTCTAGGCACTTGGTGATGATGGGGGTTAGTGCAGCTGGTCGGTGGTCCAAGAGGCTGGTGGTGTTTGTTTTTTCGGTGCAGGGATGATAGTGGTGGACTTCATGCATGCTGAGATGGTGGCCTGTGTCAGCGACCGGTTGCAGATGGAGGTGAAGACCTGTGCGAGCAGGTCCACACAGGATTTGAGCACCTTCCCAGGAACCCCGTCAGGCTCAGATGCTTTCTTGGGGTTGACCTCACTGAGTGTCCGTTTCACTTGCTCTACCTGTACTGTCAAAGGTTGGTGGCTGGAGTCTGGTTGGGAAAGGGGGAGGGGTGGAGTGGCCACCGATTGTTGGGGTAAGACTTCGAAGCGTGCAAAAAATTCATTGAGATCCTCCGCTAGTGCAGCGCTTGGGCTCCAAGATGAGTTCTTCTGGCCCCTGAAATTGGTGATCTGCTGGATGCCCTGCCAGACCCTACTGGGGTTGTTGTTTGAGAGGTGATCCTCGATCTTCTGCCGGTAGTTGTATTTGGCCTTCCTGATTCCTCTTTTCAGGTCGGCTCTGGCAGCGCTGTAAAGATCTTTGTCTCCAGACTTGAAGGCGGCGTTACGGGCCCTCAGGAGCGCCACCACCTGGCTGTCCATCCAGGGTTTCTGGTTACCCCACACTCGGATGCATTTGTCCACGGTTACCTTCCCTGTATAGAAGTGTATGTAGTCCAGGACGGCCTCAGTGTGAACAGCAAGGTCCTGATCTTCAAAGACACTCCACTCAGTCAGAGAAAAGCAATCCTGTAATTCGAGGAGAACATACTCTGGCCATGTGGTGATTGTCCTGGTTACGGGTGCATTCTTTTTGAATGGGGTGTAAGCAGGGGTAAAGAGCAGGGAGAGGTGGTCAGACTGGCCCAAGTGTGGTAGCTGAGTGGCCCTGTAGGCATGTTTGATGTTTGTGTAAACATGGTGAGTGTTTGCCCCTCTGGTTAAATCACAGTTTTCAGATTTGCCTGGTTGAAATCGCCAGCTATTATGTGTACGCCATCGGGATGAGCTCGCCGCAGTGTGTTTATGGTGTCAGACAACAGAGTGAGAGCTATGCTAATGTTAGCATCTGGTGGGATGTAAACAGCCATAAGTGGCACTGCTGTTATCTCTCTGGGCAGATAGAAAGGCTGTGATTTAGCACACATGTACTCTATGTCCGGTGAACAATGTGTGTGTGTAATTACATTGTGTGTGGACCAGTCGTTGTGCACATACACGCAGAGACCACACCCTTGCTCTTACCGGAGCTTTGGTTTCGGTCCCATCGATACAGCAATCAGCCAGCTAACTGCACAGCCTCGTCTGGGATCCTTGGGTTCAACCAAGTTTCAGATATAGCGGAGACACAACAGTCCCGTACATGGCGATTTCTCCTCGTGAGCAGATGCATCTCGTCCATTTTGTTGGTCATGGACAGGGCATTTGTGACAAACATGCTCGGGAGGGCAGGTCTGTGTCTGTCTTCCTTTAGCCGAGCTAGCGCGCCGGAGCGGCAGCCTCGCTTCTGTTTACTCTCTCTTTGCCGTCTTTGTCATCTCCCGGCTCCGACAGCAATCCACGAAGGGCCCGGTGGTCCGGCTATCTCCTTGGGGATGTTGTGTGCATGATGGAAGTCCTCCGATGAACCGTGGAAGAACTCATCTTTGTACCGTAAAATGTCCTGCAGCTGTTGACTGCTTTATTTCATGTTTGGGAGTGAGAGAGCAGATGGAAAATACGAAAAAAGTACAAAAAAAGATCACAATGAACGCGGAGCTGCCGGCCGCTGCCACTGTGCGCCACCATCTTGGATACAAAATATCATATGACCTCAGGCAGCATGTCTCGGACACTTGAGTGGAGAGAGGGGCTGAGCTCTCAACTGATCACCACCTGGTGGTGAGTTGGATCTGCCGACGGGGGAGGAAGCCAGACCGATGCCGCAGGCCCAAACGTATTGTGAGGGTCTGGTGGGAACGTCTGGCAGAGCCCTCCGTCAGAGACATCTTCAACTCCCACCTACGGGAGAGCTTCAAACAGCAAAAACCCGCGTCTGGGAGGAGTTCAGGGAGGACATGGAGAAGGACTATCTGTCCGCCTCGATGAGGTTCTGGCAAACCGTCCGGCACCTCTGACCAATACTGTTTACAGTGGAGACAGGGAGCTGCTGACCTCAACTTAGAATATGGTCAGGCAGTGGCGGAAATACTTCGAGGATCTCCTGAATCCCACTTTCTTCCACAGAGGAAACAGAGGCCGAGGACTCTGAGGTGGATTCCTTCATCATCCGAGCTGAAGTCATCGTGGTGGTTAACAAGCTCCATGGTGGCAAGGCGCCCTGGGTAGACGCGATCCTCCCTGAGAATATCAAGGCTCTGGGTTGTTGCAGGGCTGTTATGGCTGACACACCTCTGCAACATCGCATGGCAGTCGGGGATAGTGCCCTTGGACTGGCAGACCGTGGTGGTGGTCCCTCAGTGTAAGAAGGGGGACCGGAGGATGTGTTCAAATTACAGAGGGATCACACTCCTCAGCCTCCACGGGAAAGTCTATTCAAGGTTACTGGAGAGGAGAATCTGGCTGATAGTGGAACCTCAGATACAGGATGAGCAATGCCGGTTAAGTCCTGGCTGTGCGACGCTGGACCAGCACTATACTCTCCGCAGAGAGCTGGAGGGATCATGGGAGCTTGCCCAACCAGTCCACATGAGCTTTGTGGACTTGGAGAAGGCATTTGACCAGGTCCCTCGTGGTGCTCTGTGGAGGGTGCTCTGGGAGTATGGAGTCCGTGGCCCCTTATTATGGGCTGTGCGGTCTCTACGCAACCAGGGCAGGAGCTTGGTTCACATTGCCGGCAGCAAGTCAGACGTATTCCCAGTACATGTTGGCCTCCGGCAGGGCTGCCCTTTGTCACCGGTCCTGTTCATTATCTATATGGACAGGAATTCTAGGCGCAGCCAGGGAGCATATTTGAGGACCAAAGAATCTCATCGCTGCTTTTTGCAGATGATGTTGGGGGCTTCCCTTCTGAGACCGCAGCCCCCGCAACCACTCCAGAAAAGCGGCAGAAGATGGATGGATGGATGGAAGGATGAACATTAGATCTCTATCCTCTAAGGCCATTGATTTAATATCTGAATGCCACTTTGACATGTTATGTCTGGATGAAATCCAGCTGCATCCAAACAAGTATGTTGGCCAAAAAGAAGTCACTCCTCCAAGTCATGTTAATACCCTCATTGCTCCAGACACCGGCCGAGGAGGTGGGGTTGCATCCATCTTTGACTCAAGCAACCAAATCAATTCTGGTCCCAAAGCGCGTCACAACTCCTTTGAAAGCCTTAGTCTTCTCTGTCGCACCCAACTTGTACAGTGCTGCAAACGATACTGTATCAGTGGGGTACTTGCCCCCGGCCCTGTACCGGGTTTCTAAGCAAGTTCTCTGAGTTCCTATCATCCCTAGTTATAAGGACAGATAAGATGATTATAGTTGGAGATTTTGACATTCATGTGGATGCTGAGACCGATAGCCTTAGCATTGCCTTTCTCTCATTGCTTAACTCTACCAGCTTCTCTCAAATGGTCAGTCCACCCACTCATCACCTTAATCACACTCTCGATCTTGTTTTAAATCATGACAGTGACAATGAGAACCTTGTTGTCTTCCCTCATTATCCTGTTCTTTCAGACCACTTCTGAGTAACTTTGAATTCCGTCTACACGATTACACATCAAATCAGATATCTCCAGATGTCTATCAGACAGTGCTGTAGCTACATTAAAGGAAGCCATTCCATCTGCGCTTTGTCTCGCTCGAACAATGGAGTCATTTGATAGTCTTACTCCGTCTAGTATAGACCAGCTATTTGATGATGCCACCAGCTCACTGCACACAACTCTTGACACTGCTGCGCCACCCCAAAGAATAAAACGGTAACACAGAGGAGACAGGATCCATGACACAATACACAGACCCCTGAACTGAAGAACACATCACGTAAACCTGAAAGGACCTGGTGCACAACTAAATTGGATGATTCTCACTTAGCCTGGCAGGACAGTCTGAGAACTTGTAGAAACGCCCTCTGCAAGGCCAGAGCCACCTACTACTCCTTGACTCAATCCATGTATTCCTGCTGATCTTAGGGTAAGCAGGAATACTTTCTGACCTTATTCAACAGCACAATTCTAAGAATAGGAAACAAAATTAGTACTTTGAGTCCCGCTGACGTAGTTGCCCAGGATCTGGCCTCACGCCCAGGGTCCCCACAACCTCGTCCATCCCTAGACTGCTTCTCCCCTATCAATCTCCCCTCACTAATCATGATGATTTCCTCAGCTAAATCAACTACCAGTATGTAAAATTCTGTTCCAACAGGTCTGCTCAAAGAAGTCTTTCCCTTGATAGGAACATCTGTACTTACTATGACTGGTATGCCTCTGTTGGCTGGCTACGTACCACAGTCTTTCAAAGTTGGTGTAATTAAACATCTTCTAAGAAAACCCACCCTTAATCCAGGGGTTTTAGCTAACTATAGACCTATTCTTAACAGTCCTTCCCTGTCAAAGATCCTGGAGAAAGTTGTCGCTAAACATTTATGCAACAACAGGCAGAGCAATAGTTAATTCAAGGAATTTCAGTCTGGTTTAAGAATGCATCACAGCACCGAAGCGGCACTGGTGAAGGTCACAAATGACCTCCTGACCACTTCAGATAATGGTCTGGCTTCTGTGCTTGTTCTAGATCTCAGTGACGCATTTGACATCATCGATCATCATATCATTCTACAGAGGCTTGAGGATCTGATCGGCATCAAAGGAACTGCCTGAAGCTGGTTTAAGTCATATACAGTATATCAGATAGGCTTGTTGTTTGTTCATGTTTACAACATGTCCTCTGAGCACACTAGAGTTAGACATGGAGTTCCGCAGGGCTTCGTACTCAGACCGTTTCTGTCCGCCCTACACCGTATCCCCTGCACCATACGGCGCTCTAAAAAGCCTTGAATTTTCTCTAAGATCGGCGGTGCGCCTTTTCACTCAGTGCGCTTTATGTGTGCACTGAGCTCCAAAATCTCTAAAAATGTTGTTGTCCGATTTAAGTAAGTGCTATGCTTGATTGACTGTCAGACCATTTCCTGCAAACATAGGGACGTAATACGTACAGCACGTACGCTGGCAGTGATAAACTAATTAGAGAACATTACTTAAAGCTATTTACAGTACGTACGCTTACCTTTGCCACGCCCCAGGTAGGTATACTGTACTACTGGTTTGCTGCAACATAACATGTGTTTGTCACTTCTCCCCAGTGTTAGCTTCTCTGCACTGACTATGCCTATGAAATGGAGAATAGAGTCTAAAATTCTTCTCACCTATGAGGCACTCAATAATCAAGCACCATCATACCTTAAAGAGCTGATTTAGCCCCATCATCCATCGTAAGCTCTGCAATCCAAAAAACGCAGGTTTGCTGGCAATTCCTAAAACCAGTAGGAGTAGAATAGCGGGCCTAGGAGTGGAATAGCAGAGCCTTTGTCAGGCTTCTCTCCTGTGGAACCATCTTTCAGCTTCAGTCCGGGGGGGCAGACACCCTCACTACTTTCAAGAGTGGGATAAAAACTCTTTTTCGATAAGGCTTATAGTTAGCCAAACTATGAAAGCCAAAATTAGACAACACACTGATATTTTCTTTCTTCAACTTGCTCCCTCTCCTCTCCCTGTGCGCCTCACTTGAATCCATCCCTCACCTGCATCCATGTCTTGTAAATGCATATTACTAATTGGGCTTCTTTCTCTGAGTCTTTGTTTTTTGTTTTATTAACCCGCACATCAATTTGGTTAGGAAATAACAAAACGCATAACATGAAAGCATAGACAAGAACAACAGTCACAATATGCAAGTCTCAAAAAAAGAAGACATAAAACATGTATTGAGCACCTGGGCTTGCCTTAATGAGTCACAGTCAAAAAAACGTATCCTGACAACAATATGTTTGCTGATGCTGTGTCTTAAATACCTGGTTGAGGGTTTCAGACGGTGACATTTCTTCATCGAGCCAACTGTGATTTCAGTTTTCTGTGACTTGGTTTTGAAGGATAGCTTTGCTATGGTCTTTGGGACTGAATACAGACTGTTCGAGTGTCCTTGCTCTCACCTCCTTGCTAGTCCTTCTCTACAGCAAGCCTACTCTCCTCCTCTGTCTGTGTCCGAAATTTACCTATTTTCCAACAGCACCATGTTGGCCAACAGCACCGCAGGTCATCTTCAGGCCATGTTTTACATTGGTGGCCAACCAAATGCAATCCTTACCATTTACTCAGGCCTGGGACCAGCACAAGAGCCACACTGCACTATAAAGTGAACTTTTCAGGACTGGTTTATCTATTACTATAATAATAATAACTATTTTGAACACTTGCACCTTTCGCATCTCTGTAGAGGGAGTTATTTCGGAATAACTTTAAAGTTATCTCTCAGGCTTTGTTTAGCGTATATAATTTGTACATAACTATGACAACATGCACCATAGATGCTTTCACATATCCAAAAAGCATGTGAGTCGGGAAATTACGGGAGTCACAATAATGTTAACGGTTAACAATGTTTACATTTTGGACCTGGTTCACGTGCTTTATGTGAACAACAAACACAATGCCTTTCAATGCATCACAGGACCACACAAACTATGACCTTTTTTTCCTCTGTAACTGAATCAGAATAATAATTTACAGTCAATTAGGACGAAGTGGATCATTTCCCATGGCAAACCTGCTAATCACTCAGACAAAAGGGAGGGCTTGATTCATGGGAAATTAGCACATTTCAGAGACACGCATAGCACCATCGTTTAACCATTTTATTGTGTATGTGTAGGTAAGTATGAGTAAGTACGACAGCTGTAGTTAAAGTTTCTCTCAAACTGATGTAAGATCAACAGCTCAGATTACCTGTTCTATAATGATATCCATCAGTGCTGGAGGATGGATTTTTCATTTTCAGATTTTATTGACTGATCTTGTAATTGAAATACTGACAAGTGATGGCTCATGACTGACCAGTGGCGTTCGTCGGACATCTGTTGAAGACAGTTTCACCAGCAGAAGCTCTCTTCCACAACATTGTGAGCAGATGCTCATCCTTGCAGATCTCATGAAGTGCTGAAATGGGAAACATGGGGTGCAGTCATTTGCCATTGCCAGAGGAAAGGTTGTCAGAGTTGGAAAATGCTGTGCACACCAACTGTGGCATACACACAATTGTCAGGGTTCCTGCCCGGGAGGGCCGCTTTCTGGCGACCCCTTTTGAGTCATCGGGCTACTGACTGAAGACATGTGTGCGCTGGGCTATGCCCATGCCCCTGTATGGACTTCCGTGTGAGATTTCGTGTCATGTGTCAATTACCGCACACACCTGTTAAGGATTTCCAAATTATGAGATCAGGCATTTAAGTGTGTTTACAACATTTGTCTGGTGTCCGATCATTACTCTGTGTCGTTCTGAGCTTTTTTCCATGCCATGTCTAGTCTGTTTTTTTGATCACTCTGATCTTGCCTGTTTTTGGATTCTGCTTTCGCCTTGCCCATACCAAGCCAAATACCTTTGCCTGGAAACTACCATCTGATTGAGCCCTGCGCCTGGGTCCTGCCCATCACTTGACAACAATACATGTAAAAATACTAATACATGCACACAAACGGACATATGTTTGTGTAAGGGGTTCTATATTGTGGTTAGGGCCTACATTTTGCAAAAAAATGAAGAAAAAACATCTGAACCTCACACATACAAATATAGACTAGTCAATTATTTAATGAGTTCACTTGTAAAACCAAGAATGTGTAGTTACTCCTAACACAGAACACAGAGACATGCACACTGACCAGGGCACTTCTTTTCATTGCAGGATCGGACCTCCTCCCCAGTGCTGTCACAGGGGTACTCTTCTACTCCAAGACCCTCGCATATCCTGAACCGGCGCTGCCACCCGGAGTTGCACGTTTTGCTGCAGAGGCTCCAGTGACTCCAGCTGCCCCAATGACCTCCACCTGGACACACACACAGACACAGACACACACATAAATGCAATATCTTAAGTTAAAAGTTGTGTTCCTGTTTACATAGCATCTTGTTTCTGCAGAATCATTCATGAACATTCAATGCTTGTCTAAATTTTGAAAATGAATGAAATGTATTGATGAAAAGAGAGATTTCACAGTTTAGCTCATGGATTGTGCTAAACGTTCAGGCTAGAGTGATTGTAACAGAAAAGTAAGGAAATCAACAGAACACTGATACATAATGTACATAAGTGAAAATAGAACACAAATTGGCCTTTTCTAGATTTATATAGAATATCTGTAGAGTATGTATCTATACACCCAAATAGTTTTGCCTTTTATTTGAAATTGCACCTATAATTGCCTATAGTTTCTTTGCCCTCATCATAGCAGTTGTGAGTATTCCTTTGTCACAAGATGTAACTATGAATACAATTGGACTATACAGTCATGTGACTACCATTTGTTGAGATCAGATGGAAAAAAAGCCCCTTTGAAAGTTAAGTCTACCATGCCTTGGAGGTTGAGGTTATCCCCATTGCCAA
Organism: Carapus acus; assembly: GCA_900312935.1. Lineage (NCBI taxonomy): Eukaryota > Metazoa > Chordata > Actinopteri > Ophidiiformes > Carapidae > Carapus > Carapus acus. The sequence goes on from OMPJ01021900.1 coordinate 31,964, forward strand.
AGTGTTTAAATGTCTCACCAGTGCAGGGTGGCATGGTGCACTTGCGGCTCTCTTGATGCTCGCCTTTGCACTCTGACCAGCCGTGAACTGATGGACTGCAGCGCCGCTGTCTTTGCTGGGTGCCCAAACTGCATGTCACACTGCATTTTGACCATGGAGACCATTCCAGCCATTGGCCCTCCACTGGGACAACAGACATGAGTCATTCCAGGTTCAGGAGTTGAGATAGAGAGGGAAGGGAGAAGGGGAGGAAATTTGGGACATGAACAAAAAGAGTGAGTGTGGGCCCCTGAATGCCCTCAAATGCAGTAGAAGCAAGTTAGAGAGTTCTGTAGAATTAAAGCTGGCAGCTCAATTTTGAAAATTCTGGTTACCATTTAGATTCACACAAAATTTAAAGAATATGTGCAAAGAATACAGATTACAAAGAAATACACGTCAGCTTGACATTTGCGGGAACAACAGAAATCAAACAGTTGCCCAGGCTGTCAGAGATCTCAGGTCTTCTCCAGACCCCTGTTGTCTTCAACAAGGGAATATGAAGATGAGATTATAAATGAAACCAGTAATTCGTCTGAATGCTATTTCTAAATGGTATTGCCAAGAAATCAATTCATTACAATGACCCCAAAAAAACTAACACCAAACCAAACCAAACCAAGGAAAAAAATATGTATGTATGTATGTCAATCCAGGAAAAGAGTTTTTTTTTGCACAGAAAAGAGTTTTTGTTTGTTTTATTTTTATCGTATGTAGAAGGTGGTAGGGGTGTTATGATCGACACGTGATGACACATATTGGGCCCCACTGATTTAAATCTTTCCAGCTGACGTGTCTAAATTTGTTGAAGTGATTGCTCTGAAATTCCCGGCTCAAAAAATAACAAGCATATTTTTTTTTTCTCGTATGGGACGTTGTGTCCCATATATTTTTTTACGTAAAGTGTGTCTTAGTTGTTCCTCTGATGTGCTCATTTTTAAATCCTGTCCAACTTGGTCACTCCAAATGAAAACCTCTGCATCCTCATCTCTGCCCTCTCTAGTTCAGCCTCCTTTTTGACAGTGCTCAGCCCTAAAACCAAACATTCTGACATGTCACACCACCGTCTAGTCAACCTTTCTTTCCTACTCCTAGCTACTCCTCTCGCAAAGCATCACACAGCACCCCTGGCACTGCTCCCTGCATGCTTTTGTTACCTCTTCGTGCACTACTGATTGCTTAAAATGGATGACTTAAGGCATTTTAAGTCATCCCTCCTCTCTCCTCCTTCCATCTTTACCTTTCCATTTGCCACACTCTCATTTATACATAAAGGAATGCACGATGTCTTACGCCTGCTGATTCTCATTCAACATGTCAATGAATGCATCCTCCATTGCATACATCCACTTCTCTGCTTTTTCTTCTGTCTGCCTCCCCATCTCATTACAGATGACAATGTTATCTGTCAAAGACCATGGTTAATTATTATTATTATTATTATTATTATTAGTAGTAGTAGTAGTAGTAGTAGTAGTAGTATTATTATTATATTGGAAAATCCTGCCTCATATCATCATGTACATTTTTTACAGGAAAGGATCGAGGCTGTCCCCTGATGTCGCTCCAACCCCATTTAATATTTTTTCAAGTGTTATCACTCTGCCTAGCAATCTGATGCAAGTCCTTTGCTGAATGTTTAATGCCAAGCCTTCATGTAGCACACTATACACTTCTTCCTTTGCCTTTACTGCTGCTATCTTTGACATGAATGGCGTGTCACTGTCTACTGTCTTCCCTCGCTATCCCTCTTTGCCAACTACTTCTCTGGATACAGTCCTTGTCTTCTTTTTTCTCAGCTACAAAGAATTCACATATACCATACTGTCAGCAGTCAAATGTTTGTGCGCATCCTCTCAGTCAATTAAGTTTACCTTTATTCATTTAATTTTCTATGTTGTTCATTAAATCTGAGAAAATCCAGACTATAAAGGAACACATAATAAATTATGTATGTGTATCACACATGTAATCAGTGCATTAGATTCTTCAATGTCAGCTTTGATGATGACAGCTTTGCTTAATTATAACGCTGTTCCTTTTATCAGCTTAATGTCTTTTGCGTGCATGAGACCAGAGTCTACACAGTGAAAAAGCCATCGGTGATGATTGTTCACATCCACATCATGGCAAGAACAACCAAACCTAGTAACGATAGACAAGAGTCCATCTTTACTTTCTGAGGTGAAAAAGTCAAGAACTTCGAAGAGAAGACAAGACCACGTCTTTGAACAGGTGGTGAGGTCATAAAATCCTATTGAGAAACTGACTCTTGTGAGGACTGCCCTGGGAAAGGGAGACAAAGAGTTATCATCAACGTAACCAGCCAAAAAAAAAAAAAAAAAGCAGCAACAACAACAACAACAAAAAGAAAACAAATCGCAAAAATACGATTCTCAGTTGTCCTTAACCTTGCTTAAGAGTTTTGTCACTGGACTAATGTACACGCAGCCAATCAAAATTAGAGCAAGCACCTAGCCACAAAAAGCCCAAATCAACAGCATCTCCATTTATAGCCATAAACACCTTATAGAGCTGACACATCTCAATATCTGCTGCAGATATTGAGATGTGTCTCTGCTGCAAAGAGGTTACCTATGGGGAACAACAAGGTCACAAAAATATTACTTAGGTGAGGACACACATTAGACTGATGACGGTTCGTCAAGTGCATGTTATTATGAATAATAGCATTATTGGCAGGCAAAATGTGCATACACGCACACAGACACAAAGACACAAGGACACACACACATACACACACACACGGACACATGCAGGAATGCACGCACGCACCCACGCGTGCACACATGCACACATACACACAATTCTCACAGAAGGCAACTTTGAACTTGACATTGCACTATGATAGCATTGTGTTTTCAATAGTCTCTATTATGTCCGATAGTCTGTAAGACTAAAATGTGTTGAGGTGACTGAATGTGAAAAAGAAACATTCCAAACCCTGGATTCCATCCCAAAGCCAGTCGGAAACACCTAATGAGTGGCAGAACATCATGCTTAAATGCTGCCATAGTGCTGGCCCTCTCTGTTATCTTAAATTTTTGATCTGAATATTTTTTGACATTGAATCGTATCTAAAACTTTTCGCGAAGGACAATTGTGAATTTGATCAAATTATTATCCACGCCGGCGACAATGACACCCGACTGCGCCAGTCCGAGATCACAAAAGTTAAAATTGAGTCGTTATGTAAATATGCAAAAACAATATCAGATAAAGTAATTTTCTCTGGGCCTGTACCAAATCTATCCAGTGACGTTATGTTCAGCCGCACGTCGTCATTTAACCGCTGGCTGTCAACATGGTGCCCGCTTAATGACGTAGGCTTCATTGACAACTGGCACACTTTCTGGGGAAAACCTGGTCTGATTAGGAGAGACGGCATTCATCCCACTTTAAATGGTATTGCGCTCATTTCTAAAAATATTGCCGAGTTTACAAACTCATGGCGATCCAGAACTGAGACCAGGAAGCAGAGCTGCAGTCCTACACGACTCTCTGCATCTCCATTGGAACAGTCACCCACCCAACACCGCATAGAAACGATATCAGTCCGGCGTCAGCTGAAATCTTCTCTGCTTAGAACAAAGACAAGGGGAGTCACACATAGGAACTTAATCATACTTCCCACGGCAATTGTTCCCACACGA
>OMPJ01021903.1:12186-32576 GCA_900312935.1 Carapus acus
TTACATCAGCAGACTCATTAGGAGATATCATTCCCGGCACCGTCTCACAGATTCTGATGTCGACGTGACTTTTATCAAGCAAGAATTCACACACAGGAAATTCACAAGGCCAGCCAAAGAGGCAGACCGGAATCTGTTGTCGTGGTGACCGCAGACTGTAGGTGACAGGCTGCTACGAAAAGCTGTTTGAGAGGCTCCTCTGCTCTGTGGAGGATGCTTGGACTGAGGGACATTTGTCATGAGAGCTGTCCCCCTCACCTGTTGTGCAAGTATTGGAAAGTGGGTCATGTAAGGTGTTACATCAGCAGGATGGCGGGTCAGTGCGCCCGCCCGCAGCCTGTGATATGTGCCCTGGGGTGAGGGGGAGAGAATAAGCTCTGTGGGAGGGGGAATGCTATGGGACTGACTGTATTTTGTTGATATGGTATGTCCAAAACAAGAGGCGCCGCTCTTTGATAAAATAAGTAACATCTGCCTCTTCGACCCTAAGTTAGAGGCGCAAAAATAAAGGCTATATGCAGGGGAGCCTGAGTGTGATGATCTCATTATCATCAGCATCAAAATGTTACGCTTTTATTGAGGTTGATGAGGCTGAAAATTTGAATTTCATCATTCCCCCTACCATCAATGAAACAGAACAGTGTTTCTGTTTATTGATTCATCCTGTGTGTTCACAGCTCAGTTTGTAATTGGTAGTTATCCAGAAAATTTTGAATTTCAGACATCAAGGCAGCGACAATTCAGATAGCAAAACTCTTTCTAACTGCATAGATAATTCCCGTACACATTCATCTTTGCCCACTTATCTTATCTGCTGCTTATCTGCATGCTACATACTTCGAAAGCTGAACCAGTAATGCCACGGACAAAAACATGTTGTTTTCCTTAAATTTTATTCAGAACATATAGACCATCTGAACATAGAATATTTTTAAATAATATATCTGTATGAGACTAATCAAAGATAATACATTATATGACATTGACAGAGGAATGAGTATTTAGTGTTTATGTGCCATCTCCAGCTCACAGTGCTGACTACTGTCAGCCGCACGCTGAGATTGGGTGGCTGAGGCCACTGAAGTAAGACTTTTCTCGCTCGCTCATCAACTCAAAGTGAAGCGGCTGCTGACAGAAGGTGCACTCGGCTGAGGAGTGGGGGTTCAGCTCCAGGCCCACCTCTTTCCATGTGTGCAGCAGATTCTCTGTGGACAGAGAGATGGAGAAGACTTAGACTTCAAACTGTTTACTGCACATTTAACTGACGCTAATGTCTTCGCTATCAACGAATGCCGAGCGAAATGATTGAAATCTGCGATCGTCTTACCGACAAAGTATTTCATCATCTGAGGAGTGTGGTGAGGTGTTGGGGCGATGCGCAGGAGCTCATCCCCCCGTGCCACGGTGGGGTAGTTGATGGCCTGCACGTAGATGTTGTGGCGGCTCATCATGATATCACAGATCTCCGTGTTCTTTTCAGCATTTGATACCTGAGAAGAGGCAAAATTGACCGTTAGAGTGGGCGCAACCCTGATAAATTACGCAGCAATCTTAAAACAGACAACAACTTATCAAGTTATTGGAATAATCATCTTACCCGGACAGGTATAATGTGGCTGGGGCAGTGGACCACAGGCAAACCCGAGTCCATTAGCATTTGCCTGAGCAGCTTGACGTTGCGCTGGTGTCTGCGTCTCAAAACGCGTCCCTCTTCCCCTTTCAGTGTCTGGATTGACTGTCGAGCTCCAGCTAACAGCATCGGTGGTAGGGAAGTGGTGAAGATGAAGCCAGCGGCGTAAGAGCGAACCGTGTCCACCAGGGCGGACGTGCTCGCAATATAACCACCCACGCAGCCAAACGCCTTGCCTGAGGGGAAGATGCAACAGTTACTCTCAGCTGGAAATATATTCTCAGTGTTTGTTGTTGAGCGCCACAACACATCAATTATCATAATTCTTAGTGGTGCTGGACCATTTAAGTGGCAGCAGCTGGAGGAAACGGGACTGTCACAAGTAATTGTTCGCTCAGCTGGACGGTCACTCCCAGACCTGAGTAATTCAATAGCGGCGCAACAGTCTTAGTCTCCTAGCAACTGCACTGCAGCTCAGCTTCAGCAGAGCTTGTGAAGAGTCCCTTGGCATATTAGGTGACACGGCAGGGGACACACGCTGATCAACAACAAATAAGCTCCACAAGGTCGATTCCACAAGCGAGGTGTGGGTACTTCTTTGTGAAGATGGCTGTATGATTTAAGATTGTGTGGCCAATTTGGCGGATAATTCTTTTTAGCCATTAGTCATTCCGACACCTACCGAGTGTTCCTGAGATGATATCCATCTTGTGCATGACACCATCCCTGTCTCCGATTCCCCCTCCTCGAGGGCCATACAAGCCCACAGCATGAACTTCGTCCACAAAGGTGATGGCGCCAAACTCATGAGCGACGTCACACATTTCCTCCAATGGACAAACAGCACCTGAGTGGAACAATAATAAGATACAGGTCAGAACAATACAATAATATGAAATGATGTCAGATTCAATTATCGATTTTTGCACACAGGAGTAGGAACTGATATTGGACTCACCATCCATGGAATGAACCGTTTCAAAAGCCACAATCTTTGGCTTGGTGGGATCACCCTTCTGGAGCAATTCTCTCAGGTGGGCCACATCATTGTGACGAAATATGAACTTCTTAGCACCACTGTTCCTGATTCCCTGGATCATCGAGGCGTGATTCCCGGCATCAGAGTAGATCTCACAACCTAAAAATCAGAAAAGGTACAGAAACGCTTTCAGAAACAAGGTCACACAGTTTAATGAGGCAATTAAGTGGAGATTTCACGCAGTATGATGCTCACCAGGTAACATCTTGGCAAGGGTAAAGAGGGTAGAGTCGTTTGCGACAAAGCAAGAGGTAAAGAGCAATGCAGCGTCCTTTTTGTGCAAGTCAGCCAGTTCATGCTCCAGTTCCACATGAAATTTACTGGTGCCAGAGATGTTCCTGGTACCACCTGCCCCGGATCCATGTTTCTTTAATGTATCCCTGAAAAAGTACAAAACAAATACATGAATATATGATCTTTGATACATAAACTTGTTTCCACAAATAACTCATTACACTGAATATTTTTAAGTGCCTCTCATTTTATCTACTTTGCTATCCTGTTGTGAGTCAGTCAATAAAGGTTTCATTAAAATGATACACAAACACAGGAAGGGAGTTGCTATACAGGGTGAGAGGTGCGACAGAAGAGACAGGAAAACAAGGACATCACACCTAGGTTTTGCAGCAAACATATTTTTCCTTTCACATAGCAATCAAACACCTGCACTGCGACTCACATGATTGTTTGCACGACCCGTGGGTGTCGACTCATGCCCAGGTAGTCATTGCTGCACCACACAGACACGTCCCTCTTGTCCTCTAAAGAGCACGAGAAGTCGTCCGCCATGGGGAATTCAGAAGCCCGGCGGTTCACCGTCTTGAACACACGGTATGTGTGGTCACTTTTCTTCTCTTCTATCTTCTTCTCAAAGAAACCATCATAATGGAAGTTTGAGACTGTCAGAGGGAGGGGAAAGCATGCCTTTAGTTTGCGAGAAAGGTCAACAACGGCACCCTCGACAAAGAGGTGAGAGAGAACTGCGGACAGACAAACGAGGAAGTAGTCAGGTTGAAAGCAGAAATGAAAACACTCACAAGTGCGTGGCAAGTTGTCATGCAACAGGTGGGAGACCCTTCTTGGCCGTTGTTTTAGGAGAGATTTCATGATAGTATTTTGTTCGTTCTGAGTCGCCTCAGTGGTGGGAGTCTGCTTCTTCTGTACGGGGGGCACCTCTGAGGAGAGGACACATAAAAATTATTACACATTCAATAGTAAAATATAGGTTTGAACTATGACTTACTTCAGTATTTTATCAAAACCCACCTTTCACAACAGTGCGGATTTCTTGAATGTCCTCTTGGAATTCCATGCCGACATGGCGCACCACACTGCTGTTCTTGTGGCCCATCTCATCGGCCAGGAAAGGACATTTGGAGGCAGCCAACTTGGCGGGAGCAAGAGGACACTTAGACACCGTTTCTGGCTTAGATCCTGCATGTTGAGGGAAGGTGATTTAAACCACAAATATAAACCTTCTGACTTGAGTTGAGCAAATTCTGTACTCTATATTCTGCATTAATGAGGTTTCTAAATCAACTCACCCTCAGTGGCAATCAGGTCATCCCGGGTGGACTGTTGAGAGGAGGAGGTGCAGAGGGCCCGGGCCATGGAGGGGGCCATAGGTTTGGAGGCCAGTTCTACCATGACTGGACACTGCTGGGCATACACTACCAGAGACTTTTTGGGTTGTTGGAAAAAAGCTTGGGGCATACGAGCCACAAACGGACAGCGGCGGATCATAACATCCATCATGGGCACAGGTGGTGGGGATGATTGATGAAAAATTCTGATGGGAAGAAATCACAATTGTGTACTTAATATCAAATAAAACATTTGCTTCTCAGAAATCTGTTTTTTGCCCTCAATTCCGCGGATTCACTGTGATCAACCGGGGCTTACAAATATATAGAGCAACACCTAAATTCCGAGCTGAGGTCACATTCCACGATTTGAACCCTGCACAATCTTAACGTGTCTCGATCTGTTCGATGTCCTTGGCTCAATGGATCTACTCCATTATTTATACGATCTGTGCACATTTGAGAGTTGTATATCCTCGATATAAAATGTATTGGCCATGAGTGATCGGAGGCTCATTACTTAGTGGTAGCGTGGAATGTTTACGCAACCCCAGCGTAGCGTACAGCCGAGCCGGTAAGGGGCCTCAATTCCTGGTAAGACCTGTCCGCCCGTGGGGGGTTTCGAAGAAACTACAGTATCCATCTACACCATTAAAATCTGTCATCGACACACATTACACATCATTTTTTTGGTACCTTTAATGTTTCTGACTTGGTAACGTGACTTTAAAGAAGAGTCATTCATACTGTATGCCAGTCCTTTAAATGCAATCGTTGGGTAACGTGAGCGCGGGCAGACAATCACGGTCAATCTGAACCCCAAAATCGATTTCAAATGAGAAATATCTTTCCTGAGTCAACGCTACTTGCCAAATGTTTCCCAATTAAGAGAATTTTTGTCAGAGGTGTGTTTGGGCGCTCCCAAATGTGTTACTCTTCGTGATAATTAAGGATGTAATTACACAGCCGATTACCTACCGTACCGTACCTTGATCGTTAGCCAAGATTAAGATGCCTAAATCGTTCAAGCAATATTATCAACACGGTGCTGAACGACAACATCGGTGTTACCGATCTCAAGCTTTACCGGCTAAGCACTCGCCGCTCTGAGGCTAACATTAGCTAAGCAGTGTACCGAGCACGGGGAAGAATGATGGCGATTAAATGGGGTGAGTAAAGTGTCTTACCTTTTCAAAAGCTTCACTTTGTTAATGCTATTTTGATGAGCGTCGTCTTACAAAACCCAGATGTCAGCCGACAGAGTTCTTAGAGGCTTTGATGATAATTTGCCGTAGAGCCGAGGGAGATACACTCGTTATCCTACACTGAGGACGAACGTAAAGGACGAGGGCTGGTAGACGGTTATAAGATCGAAACCAAGTCTCGCGAGAAGAAGATCGCGTGCGTCACCGGCGTAGCGTAAAGGTCATTTTTGGTGTTTAGTGAGTCACGCGATTCCCTTGGCACCCTGCCAAGGGAAGAGAACAGGAAATCGGCCGCATTTATTGATAGTTTATGTATCGATTGGTAAAATTTACGTATCAACTGTTATTATTTCTGCCCATATTCTGAGTCTTTCCACTAAATGCATTTTTAATCATAAAACGATTATAAAACTTTTATGTGCGTAAACGTAACCGCTGCAGATACGTTTGTGTCGTTTCAATACGTTGTCACCGTCCATGAGACGGAATGACACGTGAATGAATATCGAAAACCCAATTTAAACTCATTTGTTGGTGTGCGACTCATTTCCCCACGACTCTCAGCGGCTCTGTATTCTGCCGCCCCCTAGTGTTGGCAAATAAAGACATTTGTCTGACTCTCGCCGCGCCCTTATGTGAAAACGCTATGCTTCCTCGATACAAATCGTTTTATAGATCGATATTCCCGCAGAAGGGGAACACAAGAGGTCGTGATGGCGCAGGCAGGTTCTAACACACAACATGTCTGTCTTCGAACAATGGAGGATGACATTATATCCTAACTTCATTCAGCGATCTGGACACTCCTCCTCACCCCGGTTCACCTCACCTCATTTCAACCCAGTGCACCGCAGTGCGCCACCCAGCGTCTGTCGTAACCTCGCCTCTCTCTATCTCTGCTATCATCTTTACAAAGTGCCCCACTGATGTGCTGTGATCGAGCACAATCTTCCCCAAACCTGCCCCACACACCGGTAAGCAGTCGAGGAATTGCTTGTTTGGCTCTTTTGCGCCCCACACCCTCGAATAAACCACAATTATTGGTGTCATCTCCCCCCAGGTGAAGGTGACCAGCACACGCTGCACTAATCCAGCAGCCTTTCTAATGACAAAGTCAGTTATGTCATGCTTCGGACAGCATCGTTTATATCATGACATGTGTGTGTGGTCAGAGTGAACATAGGCACTGATCAAATATCACTCTGCAGATGAAAAAAACTCTCCCACTCCCTCTCCAGAGATTAATTGCTACTTGATTTCACAGAAATGTCAACCCTCAATTTGGGAAAGCGATGAAACAAAGCACCAACCAGAGTCCAACCTAAACACTGTGGTACAATTGCACGATACAACATTTTGTTTTGTTCTGAGCAGGGTGACTCTGGATATATTTTGCAGAGTGAAAAAAACACCTTTTTATATTGTCAACATATTGTTGACATGCAAATGACATGCCTGGAGGACTCCTAATGTCATGTAAGGCATTGTATGTAGTCTCTAAGGTTGTGTTTTGACGGGCACACCTTCACCACACAACTCCACAGTGATTTGCTGCCCCCTACAGATATCTCTGGTTTCTCACTACTATATGTAATATGGTCTTTCGTTACAAAATGTAATGGAAGACCAGATAATTCAGCCGTGCAGCCATTTGTAATTGATATTTTCGAAAATACCTCGAAGATACAGATGTAAAACTTAGTGGAGATGGGCTGAAATAAGTTTGTTGATAACTGTGATGTAAGGTCTGTGTAGTAGTCCTGAGAAGGTCAAAGGGTGTGTTACAAAAGCATTTACGTGACAGCCTAGTGGACATGTACACAAACAACTGGAACCTTGCACTAAATAAACGAGAGGAGATTGACACTTCTGACACATAGTATGGTTGTGGATAATATAACGCTCTTGTTAACAAAAGGCAGATTCAGCACATTGTCCTGATCAAGAGCAGATGGATGTAAGCATCTACAGGGAATCCGCTGAAATGATGTAATGTGGGGTATTGTCATGTCAAATTATATCTATTATGACCTATATATATGGCTTGACTTGAAATGTGTTATAACAGGTGATATGGGTATTAGGTCTCACCCCCTGCCTTGAAACTGACTTAAACTTGAGGACAGAGAGGTTGGTGTCACCTCTTTGTCTAAATCTTTCCGTTGTCATGAAGTTGTCACGTGGACTCTCCCTCCGTGGAGGTGGCCGGTGTTTTTTTCTCCATCCTCGATTTCTTCGTGTCTCTCATCCTCTCCCCCCTTCCGGTCGGAGACCGACATAAAGACGCCCGCAGACATGCGCAGTTACTCGATGGGCGTGTCTCCCGTGCGACGGCATCGTGAAACGATGGAAAAGCTGCTAAGATGTCTCACTATGTCTATTTTCTGAGAGCGAACACCACGCAAAACTTTTCGATATTCTGAAAAAGAAATATTACACAACCCTCCCGCCCGCTTAAAATGAGCAGGAACTGAGATTCCATCCATGTGAATTTTATGTCTGCCTATGTATGAATGGATATGTTCGTACACTCGCGTATAATTTTATTTAATGAATTGTCGCCGGCGTCGTTTGGTTTACACGCTCTACCTTTACGCCACAGAACGAGATTAAAGTGCACATCATTGTGGTTCGCGTTTGATTGAAAAGTGAGCCGATGGGTTGTCCCGAAATCGATTTCCAGCTGTTGTTCCTGTGACCCCACGACAACACAGTCAGCTGTGCTTTCTCGCAGTGATCTTGTCACAATGTGTCTGACTGTATGTAAGTCAGCAGTGCATTTACGTCATTGTTTGAGGTCATGGATATCATACCGGGTCCTTGACGGCTTTGGTGTGATGATATTTAGGAAGTATTAAGTTAGAAAATACCCGTGTCAAATAGAATTTTAGGCAGAAGAAACGTTTACGAGGGTTCTGATTGTATTTTTTCCTCCCGCTTGAAAGCACCTCTTATATAGACGATCTTTGGACTCGAATCATTGGCGTCTCCAGCTGCGTCCCAACTTCTGCTCCTCGATCCCGGAATCGACAAGTAGCCATGGCGCCGGGCCTGTGTGGCGTTGTTTTGGTGGCTCTAGGTCTGATTGTGGTCCCCCTAGTCTCCGGTAAGTACGAATTCAATTTCGATTTTCAATGTTCTGTGGTTTTTGTTGTTTGTTGTTTACGATGCGTAAGTTTGTTGTTTTAACACCAAAGTCCAACCGTTATTTGTGACGCTAGCCACACAGCTACTGTACATTAACTTGGAATGCTGTGGTCAGATTGTAACTCCTTCGTTTTTTTTCATCTTCTACAGCTTAGATTGATTACTCATTAAGTATATTTGAAATCACAAGGGCCGATGCAATGAATGCGGGCTCGATAACGGTTACGGGCAGACGATGTTAACAGCAGTGTATGATCATAGTATAACTAATGTGGGCGATGCTGCTTAAAACTATAAATTGTTGTAATTATTCGTCGAGTGATAGACAGAGGCCAGGTGTAAAGTTTCTGCCTTAGTTTTATTTTTTTCCACGTTTTGTTTAATATTCCAGTATTTGAAGCCAGTGTGTTTTTCTGAGTTTTAATGCCCTACTGTGATATCATGTACAATTTTACATGTCGGCAATTTTTAGGACAATCATCAGAATAAACTAACCGCAACGCATTATGCCATGATGTTCGATGTTGCAATTTCCAGCATCTGATCTGCAAACTCGTATCATGAACACCAAGATCCGAGTCTGTCTTTCATTTTACCTTCAACTTGATGTACTAAATAAACATTAGCTGGCATGCACAGAATCTCGCTGCACATTTTGTACATGTTTGTCAGAGATAAAGCCTCTCCACCTTCCTCCCCCTTCCCTGTGTCTCCTCTCTTCTCAAGCAGGGGATGACGACTGCAAGGCCTACACCGACTTTCACAACGTGTATCACTCGTCTCAGACTTGCTACATCGGATTTTGTTGCGGATCTTGCAACAACAGATACTGCTGTCAAGACAGCTTTTGGCGTCTATCTGAGGATAGACAGGAGAGCTGGTACTATCTACTTTCCTGAACATACCCTTGTATTGCTCAGCTTAGAGATTGTAGTTAGAAAGACACTTGCAGATTTAGATCTGATCTGTTTGTCTTTATTTTCCTTCGCATTGAGTATATTTCAGTGATCTTTTCCCCCCAAGTAAATCCTGGATCAATAGATCCATCAATGTATCAATAGAGAGCCTAGGTACCTTGCAGCTGCAGCACAGATTTGATGAGGATAAGAAGGTGTTAACAGGAAGCAGTCTCTTCCTCGACACGCCTACGGGTGAGCGAGGCATTCAGAAAATGAACTGCCTCTGCATTAAGTTTCGTTTCTCCACACGAGGTGTGTTCAGTTGCCTGATCCGTGCGATTGTAAAATTCAGAGTGCTGCAAGACGATGGAGTACTCAGAGTAACTGCTTTTCCTCTTGTGGCTTTATTTTGAACTTGCTCTACAAACTGTGCCTATTTTGATGTCAATTATGCTTCTGTTTCTCTTTTCCAGTATTGATACTACCGCTACAGTGCCGATCGCTGCTATCGTTAGCTCCCTGGCCATCACTGTGCTCGTCGTCATTTGCTGCTGCGTCTGTCCCTGTTGCTGCCTGTACAAGATGTGTCGCAAGCCACGACGTGAGTAAATAGTTCTGGACAATTATCAGTGGTTTGGAGTCATCAAGCCAGGCACCCCAGGCATTAAAAAACCACAATGACATTCAAGTCAAGTCCCTTTTGGCGTGCTGCTAAGACCTGAATTTCCCACCAGTCACTTAGATCGGACTATGTGCTCACTCCCTGGTTCGCCTTCATTTACAGGATCCACCCACTTAAAAAATGTTTTCCGTGTACTTTGGTCACAAAAGTACATGGAGAACAAAAAGACGATTTTTGTCTCTGAAAGTGGAGCTTTGTTTATCAGTCAGCTATGTTTTCGTATAGCAACTTTTCCCATCGTGACATGTTAAGCGTGAGGACTGGGAAAGACTGCTGGTCTCCAACACAGAGCATTGGACAACTCATCTGGTGTCTTGTTTTTCTTTGCACATGACTGTCATTGCTTCACTGCAATATTGGTTTTACAGAGGCAAGCATTATCATTCCTAAACTGAATGGGCAAAGCGAGTTGCTCAACGTTTGGCATGCAAATATCCATCAGGGTTTGTCCCCAACTGGTTGTCTTGTGGTGTGACTGTGTGTCACCACACACTACAGGTTTATTCATCGCACTTGCGGTGCTCCTCAGTGGAAATCAGTGTCTCTGGCTGTAGATGTCTGAGGTAATGGCTTTTTGGTGTTGAGATATTAGAACCTAATCGTCCCAGAAGAAATGAACGTGGCCCTCTGGGTAATGTGCTAATTCCAGTCTCTGAGCACCTTACCACCACCACCGTCACATTGCCCGCCATCACGGGAGTTTTATGCTCTCTGCAGCTTCTCCAGCTGTGTCTGGCCTATTCTTCCCTCCTGCTATTGTCTGTTGGTTAACCACGGCAACTTCTGTCACACAACTCAGCACGCCGTTCGACCTACTCTCATCATTTGCTATGAAATACAAATATCCAACAACCATCTGCCATATAGTTTCTTGGCAGGTTTCCCATTTCTCCCTTATGGTTTGCTCTCGAGATGTCCTGCCAAGCTGCGAGGTCAAAGACCCTGTCGCAGAGATAAGCATGCGGGAGCGTTTTAGGGAGTAGCGGGAAAAGTGATGAGAGCAAACGTCAGAGTTTTGGAAGCGAGTGCAGTCTTGTTTTTCTCTATGCAGCCCTCCCCTCTCCTGATGGAGCTCCATTTTTGGTGTCTGTGTCTGTGTGTGTGGCAGTATATCTCCCTACCTGTCTGCATTTCTTTGTTTCCATTGTGGCTGCGTAATGTCAGATGATTCAATGCTGACACCTACTGAGACCCAATCCCTCTAACACTTTTATTTGTGGCGATATTCAACACCTGACTAGATATGCACTGGCACGACTGCCCAACTTTCTAAAATAATTCATATTTGCTCACTTATTGCCACAGGTTGGTGTGTAAGAGAGTTAAAAAGAATGTGGATTTCCTTTCGGGGGCAGCTGCCAGTTGGGACTCCTCCAGGAATGTTCAGGCTCCACCCAGTATGAGTCACTGTGTCCATGGCAACTGGGGAGGGGAATTCTTACGTCTATCATGCGTCATTTTCAGGAAATGTGCCCCATTGTTTTAATTTCTCAACGTATTTAATTGTTTTCCCATATCACTGCTAGAGAGAAACAGGTAGAATTATTCTGGTTCCAATCCAGATAACCCTTGCACCTAAATAGGTGGAACATGGATTTTGTATTTCTGAGTTTTAAACATTTTCCATAAGCTTTTGTTTGGGAAGGGAAAAAAAGCAACATGAAATGCGGATGTGCCGGTTTCCACCTGGTGCTGCTGCATATTTGGCGGCTCTTGTTGCTATGTTGTTTGACTGAAATTTGTCGTTACGTAATGGTGCAAACTAGAGATGCCCGATAATATCGGCCAACCGATATTATCGGCTCAATATTGGCCTAAAAATGTAATATCGGTATCAGATTTTTTGGCTTTAAAACCGATAAAATAAAAACCGATAAAAATAAAATAATGCTTGCGTTACATCAAAATAGTGCCTATGCGCTCCTGAAGCGTTTACCGGCGCACATATCGGTATCGGTTGATATCGGTATCGGTAACTTGAGAGTTGGACAATATCGGCATATCGGATATCGGCAAAAAAGCCAATATCGGACATCCCTAGTGCAAACATCATTGTGTCTTTTCATTTCCACTCTTCGACTGCTCCTCAGCATATTTGTAAATTCTGTCTTGTGTTTGCTCGCAGCCGTGATCGCCACCACCCACGCCACCACCCACACCACCACCCTAGTCACCGCGGCCCCTCAGGCCTACCCGCAGCAGCCACGCATGTCTCCTGGACAGCCGCAGCCCTACCAGGGACCCCAGTATCCCGGCTACCAGCCAGTGGCCATCCAGCCGGGCTACGGACCTCAGCCTGTGCCCCCCGTACCTTACCAAGGACAGCCTTACACACCGGGACCCCCGCCCACATATCAGGAAGCCAGTGAGTGTGGATTCTTGTGCATCAGATCAGAAGCTGCAATATTTCGATGTAAAGAGAAAGCGAATTTCTGTCACCCTCGTGTGAGGGCGGGGAATTGCGGAGACTTCCATCGAGGTTCAGAGACAAATAATGCGGGTCTCAGATTTGTGGAACTGTGTGTAGTCCTTTTTTAGCTTCTCACACTAATTCTATGTTTTCTCTCCGTCTAGCCGGTCCCGTGGCTCCCCCGCCTGTCATGCCTTACAGCCAGGCCGCGTTCGGCCCCGGCCAGACGCCGTATCCCCTGCAACCTCCGGTGCAGCCACATCCTCCGCCCCTGGCCCAGGCCAGCGCTCCTCCTCCGCAGATGGACTTCCTCGCTCAGCCAGCGTACAACCCGGATTTCGTAGCACCTCCACCCAAGACTGGCTAAGCAGAGCCGCTGTGTTCCCAGCCACTGCCGTAACATTTTCCATCTTGGCATGAATATGGAAGACATTGTTTGACTTTGGATTGTCACTATTCCTTTGTTGGACCGCCTTGTGAAAATGTTGCCAGCTGTTGGCTTTGGACTTAATAAGGAGGGTAAACCTCCACTGTTGATGCCCGACTATTTCCTGTCGGTCGTCTCCGCTTAGTGAAGAAGTAAAACCACTCGGTCCCGTCATCAAGGGTATAAGACGTACGCTCAGCATTCAGAACTTTCTTTGACATCTTCCTGTCCCCGTGTAGAGTGGACAGCTCACCTAGTTTGTCTTGCTGTTTTGTCTTTTGAAAGCCATATAATGCATTCAATGTTTTATATGTGCTGTTGGGGTACAAACAAACTAGTGTTTAACCGGGACGATTAAATCAGCCGATACATTTCAATGTCAGTTTGTCGTGTTCGTCACGCATGACCAGCGAGTCGCTGGGTCGTGATGAAGTGGTGGCAGTGTTATTTTTTTTGAGGAGACCCAGTGTGTCTTGTCCATTCTCAACTTTGATAGGAGCAGTTTTACATTTAATCCGCTAAAGGGAATCTTTCAGTGTCACATGCTCTTTTTACAACGCATCTCTATTCTGTACATATTGCATGTTGACCGCAGGGATCATTGATGTATTTAAGTGCTGTTTTAGTGCAAATCTTATTTTCCACTCATTTTCACCCTCGTCCTTCCTTTGTTTTGCTCAGGATATTTTACAGAAATATTTAAGCTCATCCGTGTCAACTGTCATAAGGACTGATCCTTGACGGTGTACTCACTTGAAATGCACACGATGCCTGCTTTGTGTAAAACAACCAAAGGATCAGAATTTCCTGTCAGTCAGACGTACAGTCGGTCTGTCAGCGCGAAGAGAAATGCAACAGTGGTGCCTTTTCTCACCTCTTGCCTTTCCTCATATTTCAGCAAAAAACAAAACGACCTCTGCGAGACTTTGATTGTTGCTTGTGTAAGATCCTGCCTGCTCTTGCTGTCATTACTCTCACTATTCTCACGGTGTGTGCCTCAGACATCGTCCACGCCCATCGCACATTGACATGAACTGCTAATTCAACATTGGGTCACCTCGTGCTAGCTCAGTATTGTTTGTGTTTTACTTGCCAAGTCAAACCATAGTTTTATGAATTGAATTTCATACTGCTCTTATCCTTCCTGCTCAAATGCAGCATGACTTACTGCCTTTTTTTTAATTCAGATTTGGTAGATGTTATTAATCCCGAGGGATTGAGAAACTGAGGGACTGCTCTCTTTGGAGCCACGCTGCCCCATCTGAAACCGGCACACGTGCTCTCGCAAAGTAGCGCGCGTCCTTGTGAAAGTGCCGGCTGATTTACAGTTTACTGTCTTTTTTTTGTGGCACTCCACCGCTTCTGTTCATGTGGAATGGCCAGTGTAGCCAGAGACTGTTCATCCTCCTCTTTTTAAACTTAAGGTAGAAATTACAGATGTCATATTCCATTTGAACGTGTGTCTGTGTAAAATGTCAGATTTACTTTTTATCTCATCCACAGTTGACATCTTAGCTAGGACAAACAATCTTTGATCATTTGTGCAGTAGAATGCTGTAGTTACCCGCAAATCTTGTGTGTTTTATGCGGACATTGCATGCACATTTCTTCTCGACTGTGTGAGCTGTGTAGTAAATCCTGCATTGTAAGGTTGTCTAGCGTGTTTTATTTTTAAACACATGCCTTCGGTTTCATGCACTGGCATTGCCTCCCCCCAGTCTGGGGTCCTCAGTGTGAGTGTGAGCTTCATGTGGACTGTTGTCAACGTCCCAGCAGTGAATTTCGATGTTAACGAATAACCGTGATTCAGTGATGCTGCTGTCAAAAGGTCACACGCCTTATTTCATACTTTGCAAATAACCCATCGTCTATGTTGTGTCCTGTGAGTCAAATAAAACCAATGCTTTGGTTTACCCAGTGTTTTTCTTTAAAGCTCACTTACTTAATTACAAATTGCATGCAGGCAACTGATTCACACCTGTTCATTATTTTACTAACTTATTTCTAGAATATAAATAAAACTTATCCAGAGCTAATTAATAATCACTCCCTTGGTATTTTGTCTCAGCCAATCACCTTATCTGATGTTTTTCTCTTTTGTTCACCTTTGCCACTTTCAGTCTTTTGTCAGTTTTAATCCTCTTTGTTTTCCACATCGCAATCAGTTTGAACATTGCGCGTAAATCTGGCATCACTGAATCATTGGTGAGACTTTTGTGCTCAATCCACACATCTTCGGGCATTTCAAGTGTGTTTCAAAGCTGCAGTCCTGTTCAGCGTTGGTGTGTAATTGAGGGGATTTCGAACTTTTCGAAACAGGAACTTCATCAGGCTGTGTGATCATGATTGAGGCCCCAAACTTGCAAACTTCCTGTGGCTGCATCAGTCTGGTGATCCCACTCGTGCCCTTTTAGCGTCAGGTCATTTGTTCCTGGTCTGGTTAGTGACGCAGCAGCTCATGTTTCCACTACAGTTGCCAAAGTAGAAAGGAGTGATAACTTTGTGCGATTTTATTGTGAAATTGATGATTGAACCAACATACCACCACACAATCATGTAGGACTTTGTCATGCTCGTATAGAAGTCTGTTATGCTTAGAGCATCTTTGCTGCTATGCATTAATAATTCAGTGATCACACGTCTGCGCTTTATTTGAAGGTGTCTGCAGACTGATTCTAGGTAACAGTGGCATCGGCAAGGGGAACTGAAGACTGTCTCAGCATTAAATCGCAGTTGTGGTTTGTTCGTCATTGCAGGTTGACACACCGGATGCTGTAAATGCCACAGTGATGCACCTCGGAGAATAGTAAACAACAGCACAAAACCTGAACTGTACGAAATAAAAAGGCGTTATATCTCGGGGGCAACTCACTTTACTATCCCAAAAAATCGGATAGTGGTGAAATACAGAAAGCAGGAATTGATAGTGTATCTCAATATCCAAACCCACTTATAAGGTACGGAGCCCCGCAAGTGCCACTATGTGAAAAAAAAAGCCGCAAGAAAACCGTGCGTACGGATTACTAAACCGTGCGGCACTTGCGGGGCTCCGTACCTTATATGTGTGTGTGTGTGTGTGTGTGTGTGTGTGTGTGTGTGTGTGTGTGTGTGCGAGAGAGAGAGAGAGAGAGTGCGTGTGCTATTCTCTTTGTTGTCCACAAGAGGACATCATATCCTCCAAAACAAGCACTTAAGTCACCCAACATTTTTGGTGAAAAACTGAAAAAGCCTTGTCATCTGCAGCAACAGCAACACGTGATACCGCAGTCAGTCAGTGTTTCTCAGTTCAGAAAGGAGTCACTTATCCGTCTGTGGCATCCCGTAAAAATGAGGAACAAAGTAATGCCTGACCATAAATCTACCCGGCAACAGTACTTCTACTGCCTTGGAGGTCTAAGGGAAGTGATAACCACGACGTTTCCAGCATGTCAGACAAGGTTTCGGTATATTTCTTAGATCCTGGGCCTCCCTGCCACATCCCTTTATTTAGCTCTGCTATTACTGTAGGACGCTGTATTGTTTACTGGCAGGAATATTTTTCCCTGTGGCAAATTATTTATGGAGAACCATAAAGCACTTTTAGGAGAGGAGTTGAAAGGGCCTTTGGAATGAGGTGGAGATGACTTTTGATTCTGCGCTGGCTTGATTCTGACATCTAAAAATTGCTGTTTTTAGCGGACACACATCGGTGAATGTACTTTACAGTTAGAATTCTCAAGGTCTAATTGAAGAATTAGACCTACACACACACAGACACAGACACACTCCACTTCATTAAGGCCTTGGAGCATTTAGGCAGCGGGAGTAGACGCCCACGCTTTTAATCCCATAATAACTTGCATCGCCCCCGCTCAGAGCAATCTGCGCTGCCCATTAATCAATACAGTAGCGGCGCTGACTCTTAGCTTTCTCAGTCAGTGCGGGAAAAGTGAGGCGGCTGCCATCTAAAATAAGCTCTCTCTCTCCTTGACGCGAGGCCGTGACTGCTAATGGCCACTTACGCAGCAGCGCCACCGACACGGACATTACGGCACGAAATCTTTACGGCCGGCCACCGCTGGGCTCTCCTCCGTCCTCGCTCCTTTCTTCTTCCTCCGCGGTGCGTCCTCCCTCCGTCCCTGGCTCTAAGCTGGCTTTGTTCTGTCTGAGGGCATTCTTTGCTGGCCTCTTGCCCACACTGCCATTAAAGAGGTTTTCCAGCTTTTTTTTCCCGTAAGTTGAACACCATTTCCCTTTCTACCCATTTCCCTCGGCTGGGTGGAATCCCTTTGGTGTTCAGTCGCTCTGAGCTGTGCGGCACAATGGAAATAGACAAAGAAGGCGGTGTTATTGAGTGTCTGTCTGGAAATGGGCCTCAGATGAGAACTCTGGTCTCTGGCTGGCTTTGTTAGGGTGAGAAAGAAGCCAATGGTGCCACCGATCTCGAATTCTCCACGTGGATAGTCACATCAATTCCTTTTTCATGACAATATGTACTCTCAAGGTGTCTTACTCATGAGGCCTGTACTCATAAATGTTCATCTTGAATGTCCTGGAACAGGCACACCTCTCCTTGTTCCACGTTTGACCACCAGGGGGCAGAAGCTTTCTCACTCAGAGAAGAGGAGGATGATGTCCATCACAGGAAGACTTGAAGCCAGATGTGTAGATACCAAATAAGCGCAAATACTCAATATCTTGCAATAAAATTATCAGTTTCTACAACAATACTTGATGATATTTGAGGTAATAAACTGCTTTTCTTGGATTTTGACCCTAAATTGATGACCTATCAGGGACTCATCCAACTGCTTGGTGTGGTAAACCAGCTTCACCACCAGCCTGCTACTACTCACACACAGGTCCTGTGGCGCAGCTGCTGTTTGTGAGGTTTATTGTGCGCAGCAGTTGAGGTGACAGCTGACAGCTGACTTCCAGCTGAGCACAGACCAGACACCAGCGGGTCAAAACACAACAACTGGTGGTTGTTGGTGCCGCCCCATGATGGAGAAGGTGCTGCGAGAGGGAGCGGCCTCAGCTGATTTTAGGTGATGCAGTGTTTACAGATGAAGCCGTCCTCTGTTAGCCTGGGCGACGTTTACAAAGACATGACCCTGACACACACACACACACACGCTGTCTTGCTCTTTAGTTGCGGGGATGGCTCTGGTGGAAAAACGCAATTTTCCTGATTATGTCACAGTTGACATTCTTCCGTCCAAGCGCGTACGTTTCCACCAACCTCCCTTTTACTCGGGAGCCAAAGGTCTGCGATAAAGTCTCCTGGGTCACCGTGCATGATTCGCCACCCTTTGTCTCAGCTGGTCATTCCACATCAGCGCAGGCGGAGAAGACGTTGGAAGTGGGGCCGAGGATCTCAACAGAAAGAAAAAATGAAAGGCAGCGCCTTGATTTTTTTCGCAATTTCTCAGCATTTTTCCACTTCCACGGCTTTCAACTGCTCTCTTTTCCGATTCTAGACACATACAAGTGCTGAGCGAGCCCATTGGCCGCAGGAACAGACTGAGTGGGTCCACCAGAAGCCTGCAGACGGACCCGTGCTGCGTCCTCCAGCTCTCTGTCTATTCACCAGCCTCCAAGCGTCTTGACAACCTTGCTCGGTATTTTGGCAGCAGTCCCCTGAGTGTTGATGTCAGCTGAGCGAAGGAGGCGGAGGGGTGGAGAGACTGAAAGAGAGAGGGAAGGGGGGAGGAGTGGAGTGAGCGGGCTATTCAAGGCACTTGTCCTCTGTCTCTCTCAGCCACACAGAGAGGAGGGGAGGCCGGGGGATGGACGAGGAGGAGGAGGAGGGGGAGGCACGCATGCATTGAGAGGATCACACTTGCTCTCTCTCTCTCTCCCTCT
Organism: Carapus acus; assembly: GCA_900312935.1. Lineage (NCBI taxonomy): Eukaryota > Metazoa > Chordata > Actinopteri > Ophidiiformes > Carapidae > Carapus > Carapus acus. The sequence continues at coordinate 31,053 of OMPJ01021903.1, forward strand.
CTCTCTCTCTCTCTCTCCACACACACACACACTGCCGTAGTAGCCAACACCGGCCGCATTCTCGCAGCCATCCTGCACAGACTGACAGCAGCAGACGGAGCAGGGAGCTCAGTGGAGAGGGAGAGGGGAGAGAGAGAGAGGGCCAGGCGTCCACAGCACAGCAGCCCGAGCACAGAGGGCGAGCGAGAGGACACTCACACGGGGGGGATCTGCCCTTTTCTCCTCCGTCAAAGCCTCGGGGGCCCCCTGGGAAAAAAGGAAGGAACCGCTCCTCCACTCTTGTTCTGAGCTGAACTTGCTCTCCGCTGGGGGACCCTCACCACTCCGCGATGGCAGCCCGGACGGGGACAGGACGAGGGAGCGGCAGCGTGTCCCTCTCACCTCCTTCTCATCACTGGAGTATCATCACCTGGGCTGTGTTGACGCTCCTAAGTCAAGCCTGTGGGTTCAACCTGGATACTACTCACACCCTGCACAAGCTGGGAGACCGCGGAACCTTCTTCGGGTTCTCCGTAGCACTACACCAGCAGCTCACCCCAGAACCCCAAAGCTGGTAAGCAAATGCATGTGTGGTAATGTAATGTGCCTTTACCTGGTCCACATTATCCATCACAGTCTCTGATTAATTCCATAACACGCCACATACATCTACATAAGTGGGAGCCGTCTTTTCATTATGATAATGTGTGTGTGGGCAGCCTGAGCTGCATCCACGGGCCGTGTTTTACTGAGACTGGATGTGAGTGGACTCGCTGAATCAGCAAACGGTCTGTGATATCTGAGCACAAGAGATACGATTCTACTCTAACGCTCCCCAGATCAGGCCGGGTCTGATACCGTAAACAGGCGAGGTGGTTTGAAGGCACAAGGTGTTTGTACTCCATCCCCTGGACACACCGTGCTTGCTCGCTGCTCTCTCTCCTCGTCTCCGTCCCTGTCCTGTCTACTCACGATGCCTTTTCCCACACTCTGGCCTCAATTGGATGAATGCTAAAAACACATCTGGTTGAGCTCTAGTTAGCTTTGGGTCCGGCCTCCTGACACATGTGAGGCAGGAGGCCACGGAGATGCAGATGTTCGGCTCAGCTAAGTGCCAAGAGGAAGTTGTTTTCAATACACAAGTGATATTTAAGACCACTAATGGATTTCATCTGCAGCCTCCGCCATGAATACAAAGTAGCGATCATTTTTTGTACTTTATCTTAGAGTGTGCTCAAATACACTGCTCAAACAATAAAGGGAACAAGTCAACAAGACAATGTAACTCAATCACACCTCTGTTAAATCAACTTGTCCCGTCAGGGAGCAACACTGATTGATAATTTCTATTTTTATTTCAATTTTACATTTCTATTTTTATCCCAATTTCTTATTTTATTTTATTTTATTTTATTTTATTTTATTTTATTTTATTTTATTTTATTTTATTTTAGTTTAGTTTAGTTTAGTTTCCAATACATTTTATTCATTGAAATCTTGGCTATGTTGGTTTAGCCTTCCCTTTATTTTTGTGAGCAGTATACA
>OMPJ01021903.1:37274-62163 GCA_900312935.1 Carapus acus
GCCTTGAACAGGGGGGCGGGCTCTGCTGAGATGAATTCATCACAGCAGGGCTCTGCTTTGATTGTGATGTGAGTGTGTGTTTGCAGACGTGCGCGGGGGCAGTTGCGTACGCTCTGATAAAAACGCAGTTTCATCAATCTGCTGTCGGCAGCGCTACTGGTAACTGATAAAGCCGCCATATTGGAAAGTGGCCGTGAATAGACGGACAGGAAGAGGAAATTACGCCGGATGTGGGGAGTTTTTGTTTGTGTTTGTAAGAGAAAGATGCGGAAGCTGATTTCACTCCGCGGCCCTGTGAGAACATCGTCTCATCACAGGGCCGCTGCATAATTAAAGATTTTTGCATCGTCACTCAGCAGCTGCTGCACTGTAACAAAAGAACGAGATCTGGAATGAGCAGCGGTTCCATGAAGTCTGACATGATGTGTGAGACCTCCATGGCACCTTTTGTTCCTTTTGGGTTTCTGACAAAACACTCAAAACTGTTCTTCACCGCCAAGTCCTTTTGAGGCTCAGAAAAAACTTTGATTTAGGCATCAATCACATTTATAGAATTCTAGAAGTATTGTGCATTCCGTCATCTTAACCACATCCAAATATCTTTTAAATGGAGAAGAATCACTGCATCTCGGGGGCCCCAACAAATCACTGTTTGTCTTTGAGACTCATTTGTCATCTGTACATTTGTCATTTTACTTTTCATCCCACACTAAGGAATGTCTCTGGGGGAAAGCACTGAGGTGTAGAGGAAGCCACACACACGCGCGCACACACACACACACACAGTTCATGGGAGCGGAGCAGTCAATCTTTATTCCGCCATTAGGTTGGAAATCACTCGCTATGTGTCTGTCTGCCTTTGTCTCTCCCTCTCCGGCCTTTTGTTCTGTGGATCAGCCACTACACACACACACACACACACACGCATTCCATCCGAGTGCACATGTGTGAAGATGCTGGAAAACCTGAAACACTGATGCACCATTGGACCGCAAAGCAAAGAAGAGGAAAAAAGAAGTAACGTATGAGGGTTAGGGTTAGGTTTAGGTGGGGTTTGAGCAAGGGTTAGGGTTAGGGTTAGATGGGATTCGGGTGTGGGTTCGGGTTAAGGTTAGATAGCATTTGGGATAGGGTTAGGTTTAGGGTTAGATGGGGACATTAGGGGCAAAAGTAGGTCAATAATTGAGGAGAGGGCGCAAGGTAGAGACAAAAAGGAGCAGGACACTGATGAGGAGGTAATGAGGAAGTGTCCTCCTCTTGTTTTGGACCTGAGGGCCAATCATTAGCCTATTTTAGCCTGAAGATGGCCGTCCATTCCCCGATCAATAGCGAGGCAGGTGGTGAGCTCAAGGGCTGTTAAAGATGCATGTCCAGTCCCGATGAGGTTTCTGCCGTCCAAGCCCACATGGAAACAAGGTGTTTGCAGTTTGGGGGGACTCCCCTCAACCTCTCCTGGCCTCTGAATTCATCAGAGACATCCCTCAGCAAATCATTTGCGGAGGAAGTTGAGTCACTTCCGCGGGCATTGACCCCTTCGCATCCCAAAGGGTTATTTCAGTGGAACGGCAGCTGTCTCCGTCTCTCCTCCCTTTGTGTGGAGTGTGCTGCTGTCCAGCCCCTGTTGCGTCCTCTGTGGAGAGCGAGAGACGTGATGATTCACCGCTCGGTCGTCTCATTCTCAGCTGTCGCTCCCTCCTCAGTAAAGCTGGACAGAGGGGGTCAGGTGTGAAAGCAGCGTTTTGGGGGGAATGGGTCACCGGAGGCCGGTTAGTTCTAGTTTACGGCCTCGGAGTAGCAGACAGCGTGCAGGACGGACCGCCAGCTTGTTGATCCAAAGTTTACACAGTTGTCCCACCACCCTGACACACTCACTCTGGTCTGCACGCACGTCTGGACCTCAGCGTGTGTGTGTACGTGTGTGTGCGTGCTCATATTCGCCCACGTTGCGTGCCTGCACATATTTGCTTTTGCATGTGTCTTTGCATCTGCCTGCATGTGTTTGTGCCGGGGTCAGAGGTCACAGTCTGGCCTCAGGGTAACAACAGAAGGTTGGCAGTCCCCCCACGGACCCCCTCGCTGATCTGGTGGAGACGAGTCTTTGACGCGTCGCGCTGTGATGGACAGATGTTGAAGGGCGTGAGGCAGCAGATTAGGAGCTCACACAGGAGGAGATGTTTTCAATCACGCATTGCGACTCGCTTGAAATCACAACAAGAGGAATCACGATTCAGGAATCTTTCATTGCCATCACCGCAATTTACATTGTGTAATAAAATTAAGGTTCTGAGTTCTGGTGTAAAAATTTGTATTTAAAGAAAAAAAAATAGAAATACAGGGAAAAAAATTAAAATGAAAAATGATATTTAAACAATAAGAAATAAAAAATGATAAATAAAGAAATAACAAAATAAATAAATAAATGAAGAAATAAATGAATGAATAGATAAATAATATATATGTGGACGATGTATATATGAATATGTACAAAATAAAATTAATATTATATAATTGAAATACATGAATATGTATATTTCCTCATCTGGAAATACATGTATGCGCTGTAGATATGTAGTGTATATACAGGAAAATAGACGGTGTAAATACTAAAAAATAAAAAAAAATAAAAAAATAAAACAAGAGTAAACTGTTAATAGTAGCAGCAATGATGGAGTTAGAAGGATTTAAAGGAGTGTTATCTGGATTTCTTTGCACTTTTCAGCTGCAAAACTGCTCTACTGACTGGCCAGTTGAAATGGAGACATTGTCCAAAAACAAGGATTTTGTGTTTTTGACATTGTGGGGCGGTGACAAACAATCAATCCCCTTACAGGCAGTAAATCAGATACTGTGAAACGATGAGGAGGAGGAGGTGCAAACAGGGATTGATCGGTAGCTGTTCCCCCAAGGCTGAAAAGGAGTCGTTGTTTTAGTTAATTACAATCTGGACGATCTGCCATTGCGGCGTATGAGCCAACATTTGTCTTACATGAGTGATGAATATCTCCGGCGGGGTCACATTGTTGTCCCGCCTCTCTTCCGGGGCCCTGTGGGAGGTTGTAACCAGGGCCGTGACTCCCGTGAGCAGGGGGGGAGGAGCGGACGGAGGGCTTGAGGTTTGGACGGGGGGAGGGGACGACAGGCTAGCGCAGGCAGGGCCGCGGTGTCGGGGGTCAGCGCACGCGCTCGGCTGTGCTAATGCGAGGGTACGGCAAGGGCGCGCGGGCGCCGGTGGATAATTTGATGACACTGCAGCAGCACCTTATAAATTACGATCACGTAAGCGCAGACGCATGCGTGTATCAGGCTGCGGCGCCACGCTATGCTATAAATACAAGTACGGTGGACACACACAGACACACAGAGGCACCATGGGTAATTTTTTGGCAAGTTGGACAGCATGCTATGAACTATGGTGGCCTTGAAGGGAGATTTTTTTGCAGTAGTAGCTACAACCTGCCAATAACTCATTGTGTTTGTTTACCTATTGGCTTTTTCTCTGCACCACCACTTCGGAAATGTTCTTTAAGGTCTGATCTTTATGTTTTTTCCTCCACGAAAGTGGTGCTGGTCCCAGGTGTAGTGAATCATCTCACTATCAGCTAATGTAAACCCCTCAGACACGCACGGCATGCCGCTTTTATGCGGGCATGCCGACGCTTTCCTCCGTCCGCTTTACGCTCCACTTGCAGACATGGCCTGCAGGCTCGGGGTGCGGTGACAACAACACGGGCGCCCACACACTCTCACACCCACACACTCGGCTCCCAGCGCATGTCGAATGTGGGTACGCTGAAAGGTGATCGGTGCGGGCGGTAGCTCAGAGCGATTCGATCCCAAACAATGAAGAGAGGAAAGAACCAGAAGAAATGACTCAGTGATCCATTAGGGACACTTAAGAAGTGTGAAATTTCAAATCCGAAGCAGTTGGTGTCACTCTGGATGTGTCAGCCTCTGACTAGTCTTCTCCCTGTGGGATGTAGCAAACATTTTTTTTCGCTAGCTTTGTGTTAGCAAAGCGCTAAACCCCTCAATCTGAAATCCTGAATGTACAGAATGCACAGCTTGCGTCACCACAAGGAAGATAAAGGCAGATTTCAAGATATTTCTCCAAATTCTTCCATGGGCCTCCGAGTTTTTCCAGCTGACAAAGAATATTATGTCTTCGCCATGGAGACAAAAAGATCTGGATCCATCTCCCTCAGCTCCAATGTCCGCTGCATATGGTGGCGCTGAAACAGCTTGACAGACCTCCCACCTTCACACCCCAACACCTGTCTGTGTGTGCACACACCAGAGGACGAGGGTGAGGGACAGCCTGAACTCCTCAACATAAGCCAGAGCCTCTTGGAATGCCGAGCTATAAGTGGGCTCACGATCTTATCAAGTGTTTGGCGATTAGCTCCTGTCCTCGGATGGATCCTTGTTATTTTAACATCTGTTCCCGCGGACAACCACTAGAGACGTGGTGTCGCTGCCCGTTTGGTTTCACAGCCTCGTAAAAGTGAGAGAAATCACTCCTCATGCCTTGAACAGCCTGTGCCCGAGGTTTCTTCTCGTTAAAGGGCATTTGGTCCTCGCCACTGTTGTTAATGGGGAAAATGTCGGGTCTCTGTGTGTTCATCTCATATATTGAATGTTTATTAGTTTAGGAGCTCTACCTGCTCCAGCAGCTTGAGATAACTTCTGTTATGATCTAGTGCCACACAAATAAAATTTGTAAAAATTAGGGATGTCCGATTTTAGCTTTTTTGCCGATATCCAATATGCCGATATTGTCCAACTCTCGATTTACCGATACCAGCCGATACCGATATGTGCGCCGGTAATCGCTTCAGGAGCGCATAGGCACTATTTTGGCGTAACGCAAGCATTATTTTATTTTTATCGTTTTTTATTTTATCGGTTTTAAAGCCAAAAAATCCGATACCGATATTACATTTTCATGCTAATATCGGGCCGATAATATCGGTGGGCCGATATTATCGGGCGTCTCTAATAAAAATAAAATTTGGATTGAGTTGAACTGGGGTTGGTAGAGGCTGGCAGATTAACTACAGTGTCTGATAATGATATTGAATCCGGACAGACTCGGATATAAAGATTGAGTTGTCGCAGATGGAGTAGGAAAAACTGTAAACTTGTTTTGTCTTGTTTTGGTTTTACCAGGTGACTAGAAATCATCATGTCTAGCATGGCTTTAGCTCAGTTTCATCATTGACTCCCCATCTTTCTCTCCCAAGACCCATATAAGGCATTTGAAAGCTGGATCCAGTGGTGTTTCACACTCAGTCTCTCTCTCTCTCTCTCTCTCTCTCCTCCGTTCTCTTAAATCAAACCATTTCTCGAGGTGCAGGGACAGTGAGGCAGCGTATGCAGTCTGTGCTCAGTGTGCCTGAAGCTGATGAGCCAAATCGATACACGCTGGAGCACTCGGACGTTAACTTACTGTTAAGCGTTAAGCTTAACGTGAGCTTGAAAAGAAAACAATCAAACACGCCAAGTGCTGTAGCTGCCGGGTGTCCAACAATATCTCCTTCCACTTCTGTCTGTTTTCCTCTGTGCGACCCGTCGCTCCTCTCAACTTGCTCCCCCATATTTATACCCAAAATACCTCCCGGCTGTAGCAATGGCGCTAATTTAAGTGTATAACTGGGCAAACACAAAGGGGGAGGAAAGTGTGGGGATATGGTGGGAGGTTTCCACACAGGCACTGAAGAGAAAACAACTGTTGGTGACAAAGCCTCCACGGCTTTTGGTATAAAAACAACACAAAACATCCACAGTTAAGCCACATCATCTTTTTATTCTGAGCTCAGCATTGGAGTGTTAGATTGTCGTCCTCCCGACACTTTCCCGTCTTGTCTTTTTCTGCCTCCCGTGTTTCTCCATGTCTCGCTTCCCTGCATTTGCCATGGCTGACAGCGTTGGGTGGAATGTGGCTGAAGGTTTGGGTTTTTAAATAGCCACCTAGCCCGAATCAGTCACTCCTAATAAGGCAGAGGCCGGTGACACCATCCCCAAAATATCAGCACGCACCTCTCTGAGAATAAAACCCGTCCTGCCGGTTGATGCAAAGGTTTGGATAATGACCGTCAAGGTGTTTGTGTGTGAACGTTACACACACCGGCTCAAGTGAACCACTTTGAAGTTGTTTTGTGTCTCGACAGAGCGACAACACGTTTTATTTTAAGAGGTCTCAGCAGGATTGAAATAGTGTTTTGCTTGGGCCGCTGCTGTTTGTGCTGCACAGGAATGGCGGCGTGGGTCAGCCAAGGCTTGTAGTCGTGTCATGTGAAAAATGGCACCCTGGCACTGCCAGGCCAGCGCTAGCAAAGGAGGCGATGGACGTAAATATTGTTGATATTGTCCACCAGAGTTTGACAATGTGCCTCCTGCAGGATCCTGGTGGGGGCACCACAGGCCACGGGGCAGGGCGCCATGCGGCGCAGTCGGCCTGGAGCCCTGTTCAAGTGTCCCATCACACCGGAGGAGTACGACTGTCAACGCGTGGACATTGACGGCGAGGGTGAGTCTGAAGACGTCTTTAACCCTTGGATGCTCTACCTACCAAACCTACACTCTTCCATGAGTAGGATGAAAATGAATGAAAACATAAATAAAGAAAAATATTTCCACATGTCACAAACATGTTTGATGAGGACTACCTGGAATATGAATATATTATAATTTTTCTATATTACCCCATTTGTGCATCTAAGGCTTAATCACCTAAATATGATGTTTGTGTTTAAGATAACACTATTGTTGGTCTGCATGATCATGATACAGGATGGAGAAATCTTGAAATTAGGAAGAAATCTGATTAATGATGCCATTTGTTTGTTTATGTCTCTCACATCACATCACACTATTAAAGTGAAACAGCGGTGACATTTACATCCATTTCCTTCTCCTGTCTTCCGTCTTCCAGTGAGTTTGGACAGAGAAAGCAAAGACAACCAGTGGCTGGGAGTGACGGTGAAGAGCCAGGGCATCGGAGGGAAGGTGGTGGTGAGTAAAACTCTTCGTGTTTGTCCGTCCCTTTCCACCAATCCAGCCTGCTGACTGATGCGGCCTTGATCACGGCATATTTCTCCACATTTCAGACCTGCGCTCACCTGTACGAGCTCAGGCAGCGCGTCAGTCAGGCCTCAGAGACGCGAGACCCTGTGGGACGCTGCTACGTCCTGAGCGAGGACCTGACGGAGCGGGACGACCTGGACGGGGGCGAGTGGAAGTTTTGTGAGGGACGGCCGCAGGGACACGAGCAGTTTGGCTTCTGTCAGCAGGGACTCTCTGTCAGCTTCACCCCAGACAACAACTTCATTCTGTTCGGGGCACCGGGAACCTACAACTGGAAAGGTAAAACACCTGGCCGATGTTTTTGTTGTGTTTTTGGTACAAATATCCTTATTGAGCTGATTTGTTTCTTCATCCTCTTCATCTTCTCCACAAAAATGGCCAGAGGAAAGATGGAAAACAGGAGTTTACCCAGTGATTTGTTGGCTTTGAAGCCCAAAAATGCAGATTTGAAGTGCTGAGTAATCCATATCTGCTTGACAATGAAAGATTTCAGTTTGACACCCGAGCTTAGACGATTAAGTTACATAGACTCTCACAAAGCAAGTCAAACAAGAGTACAAATCCAAAATCCCATCTACTATACTGTATGTCTATGTCTTCAAACAGTCTCAGTAACATGTTCAGGAATCCAGTTTGGTAAGGAGGCACTGAAAATGTGATTCATTCATCAGCCAATTGAGTGAGTGGACGCAGCCTTCGTGCAGATCAATAGCAATCGAATCGGTTAATTAAAGAAAACCCCAAGATTTATTTTCTGCTGTAATAGGCTGGAGGCCTGAAATAGAACTGTCAGCCTTCCCTCTCGGATCAATTCTCCACTGTACTGTCCAAAAAACTATTTGTGCCAAGATGCATTGGATAATAAGAACGTCACTACTCCATTAATATTTAATGAGGTCAGATTTAGACGTTCACGTGAGAGAGAATATGCTGCGTGGTCGTCTTACACCTCCTGTTTGTGTGGGAATGTTGCTGTGCTTGTCTTTGCCGTGCCCTGGCATTTCTCCCTTTTCTAGGTGAGATGAGGGTCCAGCTCCTAAACCAGACTCTCCTCGATCTGGGTTTCTACGACGATGGGCCCTACGAGATCGCAGATCAGAAACAGCTTAACGCTCAGCTCATCCCCGTGCCCTACCACAGTTACCTGGGTAGGATCGTCCTGCTCCTGCCCGCTCAGTGCTGAGAGGGAGGGCCAGAGGAGGGCAACGGCAGCGCTCAGACTGAAAGCCCGACACCCCGACGCGACCCATCTATCGGCAACGCAGCATCCGAGCTGTGTGGGAAAATGCCGAACCGTCCCCATGATCCTCTGGGGGATTATATCTGTGTATGCCTTATGGACCCTGAACATGGCTGCACTTCAATTTTGAATTTTGGAGTGCTTTCCCACACAAATGCAGGGCCAACATCTCAAAAATAGCAATCCTCAAATGGGTTTCTACGCCTCCAATTTGATGTCACGTGTCCAGTTCCATTTCCTGGAGGAAAATGAGAAATATTCATGTGAAAACAAACACACCCAGTGTGTGGAAACAAAGACAGAACGGGGTCTCGAACGCGCTTTTCAGTCTGAGTCTGAGATGTCGTCTTTCCAGCAGGTACCTGGTGGTTTTGGGAGCAAAAACTACCGAGGCGCCGCCCCAGCAAGCACCAACCAATCACAATCTGTCTCACCTGCACCTCCCTCTCTCCTGTTCTTGTCACCCCCTTCCTCTCCTCCCCTCCACCATCCCACCACTCCTTCACTCCCCACCCCTCCTCCACCCCCTGGCTGTCCTCCTGCTCCTGTCTGGGCCCCAGGGCTCTTGTTCATGGCTAGCCCCGTTGAGGACGCACTGCTGTACAAAACTCTGGAGCCCTCCAGCCGGCCCACACCGTTTGAGGATGTAGCTCATAATAGCTACTTAGGTTTGTAGGCCTGAGGTGCCGTCGTTTGGAGTGGACCGGGCTTGTAGTGGGATTATGGTTACCGTCCATGTCCTTGTCCTCGTCTCAGTCTGTTGTCCTAATTCCAACATAGTGTCTGTAGTGTGTCTTTTAATACAGTATGTGTCCGCAAGCAGGACCTAAACACCCTAACTGCTAACAAGAGACATGGATTGATATTTTGACAGAAATTAGGGTTTAATTTGATTTGATTATAATTTGATTTATAATTTGATTTATAATTTGAATTTATTTTTCAATTCAATTATTTATATTTACATTTTTTATTTAATAATTTTGATTAAAATATTTTAATTTGATCATTTTAATTTAAATATTTTCATATATCTTTTGACACTGGTTGTCTCTTTGTGTAGCATTGGGTGTAACAGGTGTGTGTCTGGATTTCTGTTGTCCACAGTTACTCTGTATAGTCTGCGTCTATCAGTCTGCATGTGTGTGTTCATATGAAGATGTCCAGAGTACCATGGTGGTGGTGGTGGTGGCTGTCTAATGTTTTTTTTTGGTGGATTTGTCCTTGTTTTATCAGTTTTAGTACTATGAGTGACTCACAAGGGAAAATATGGCGTGACTAGATACTAGATATTCATGTGGAAGGCAGCAATTAGAGGGGTTGTACTGACTGATTTACTTGGAGCCGGATGTTTAACACCTGTTGAGGACCGAGTTGAGGTTTGGCATAGTTTAGTCTTCATAGATAAGCGTGGGAGATCATCAGATAATCTACTAGTAATTTCTGGTCTGTACTGTGAATCACTAACGATTTTTGGGGTTTGAGTGTAGCTGCTCCTCATCCACATACCTCATACTCGCCATACTGAGCCGCCCCCTCGCAGCACTAACTCCCACATGACCTATTAGCCTTCATTATAATGCACACGCCTCATTGATCCAACCAAATGATCTGCCACACCTACGCATGCTCACCAAACCACACGCACCCTGTTACAGCTGTTTAGGATTCATTTTCTGGAATTATCACAGAGGCGGTGATGAGCTGCAGGATTGCAGCCATGTGGCAGCGCACACGGCGGAAAGCTTTAAACTGCAATGTCTTTCAAGGGAACATCTTTTAAGTTTTTTTTTTATTAAGGTGTGTAGAATTCCACCTGATTCAGGGATTATTATTATCATTATTAGTTTATTTGGGGGGACAGTGCAATTTCATAAAACACATGATTTCACATGGTTAAAAAAGAGTTAGAAGACGTGTGAAAAATTCAAACAGCCAGAAGACTAGTTTTATCTGTCGTCCCCTGACCTTGATGTTAAAAAATGCAGAAAAATTGATAAAAACAAAAAAGAAAGAAAAAAGAAAAAGAAAAAAAATCTAACCATTCAAAGCGAAAAAAAATGTAAGAAAGAAAGAAAAAAACCCCACACACAATACACGTACAATATAAAATACATACGCAAACACTTCAAACACTTAGGAGCGGGGCAATCTCTATCTTTATATTAAAATTTCAGGATGCCAAATGGGGAGAATCCTTTTAAATCCTATCCTGAGAGCTACAGTTTTCAGCTGCCATTTCTTCAGACCAAACCAGTACTTGCGCTCATCATCTTTTGCAATCCATAATAACATAATTCTAGTGAAAACAGTGACTGTAAAGCCGTCAATCCCCCTTTAAAATCCCCTTTGCCTCACAAAGCCTCCATTACTGATGTGATTTTACAGAGATGTGCCTCCCCACGTGGGAAACGTCACACCTTCTCCCTCGCTGATGTTGCTTTTTTTTTTTTACAGACTTGTGTCCCACACCTGCCATCCCGAAGCTCATTCACTGCTTGTCTCCGTTTGTGTTTCACACCCGTCCATGTGCATGTTTACCGACGTACAATGAGACTCCCCCCGATCTCCCCCCCATATATCCCACTTTTTCACACCCTGTGCATGCAACATAAACTCAGCGTTTGCATGTGGCTGCCTTGGTTTTGATGACTAAATGGAATATTTTTGATTCAGCCTGTTGTATTTTTCACAGCTGGATAAGAACATCCAACATATTGTTGTCACGGCGCACAAACACACACCCCAAACACACACACCATCCCCCTATCCACTTGTTCATTCCAAGGCCCTCACTGATCTACATGCAAATGCATTTCACATTCCCCCACGCACTTACCGACACACACACCCATAGATCCGTACACACACACACACACAGGCGTGGAGGCGCATACACACACAAACAATGCGCAAGGAGCTGCTTGGAGCAGTAAATCTACGTAATGTCTTAGCAGCCGGTTTACACACCGTCCTCACCCCCGGCAACCGATACGCCGCGGTGGTGTCGTGAATCTTGTGGCACATCAGGCGTCCAAAGTTTCACAGATCTGCTCCGCTTAGCATCACAAACGGGCTTTGTGATTCGAGCGCAGCTCCTGGCTCACATCAGCAAACACGACACGGCACACGGGACATTTACAGCCATCACAACTTCGACACGAAATCAATATTCACTTAGGGCGCACATTTCATTAGTAAGAGGATGAGCGGGACATCCAGCTCTGAGAGGACGTGAGCCTCTGAGCCACGCCGTCAATACTCACCCCTGACCCCGCCTCTCTTCCCCTCTTCTTCTCCTCCTTCCCTCCTCCTCCTCCAGGCTTCTCGGTGGACTCGGCCATGGGCATAATGAGCCTCGGGGAGCTGACCTTTGTGGCCGGCGCTCCTCGGGCCAACCACACCGGGGCGGTGCTGCTGCTGAGGAAGGACAACGTGTACAGGCTGGTGCCACAGCACATCCTCTGGGGCGAGGAGCTGGCATCCTCCTTTGGGTACTCGGTGGCCACCACCGACCTCAACAAGGACGGGTGAGGGAGCGCAGAGTGAGATGTTTCCACGGAGATAAAGGCTATTTGGATGAATATCTATGTGCCAGATACAATGCTGAGAGCACTTTAAAGGTTCTGCGGAGGATGAGCACTCATCTCACCTCCTCCCGTCCCGTAGCTGGACCGATCTCATCGTCGGGGCTCCTAATTTCTTCGACCGCAAGGCTGAGATCGGCGGTGCCGTCTATGTCTACTTGAACCCCTTTGGCCACTGGGATGACCAGGCCCGACCCATTCGCCTCAACGGAACCTATGACTCCATGTTTGGAATGACGGTCAGCAACATTGGAGACGTGGATCAAGACGGTTATGGAGGTGAGAACACATCTAAGGCCTTTCTACTTGAACCGGTGTCAAACTGTTGGACAGGCGACCAGGTGTACACCAGTTAAGACACCTCTGCGTCCTCCATCTTTTCAGATATTGCGGTGGGGGCGCCTTTTGATGGCGATGGCAAAGTGTTCATCTACAGAGGCTCAGATGCGGGAATCGAGACCAAGCCTGCACAGGTGGGTTTGAATATTTTGTTTGGGGACAGATTTCCACACTACTTTTCTCACAAATTGTTTTTCACGGCGGCAGGTGCTGGACGGTCGGGACTTTGACGTGAAACGTTTTGGATACTCCATCTCAGGCGGTCTGGACATTGACAACAACCAGTACCCAGACGTGTCTGTGGGCTCCCTCAACGACTCAGTGGTTCTCTTCAGGTGAGACCAAATGGTATCGATTAAATCATGGACTGTGAACGAGATAATTCAAATCCCACTATCAGTGTGTATCTAGTCACTTAGTGAGCCCTTCCCACTGAGTCACATCTCTGTGCTCCTTTGTCTCCTTAAAGGTCTCGGCCGGTCATTCATGTAATCCGAGAAATAACTATTGATCCTGAGTACATTGATCTGGAACAGCACAACTGCAAGGGCAGAGATGGAGTGTGGTGAGATCCATAGTATCATATATCATAATGACACAGGATTCGTATGCAGATGGGTCCAGATTGTACACAATTTTCTCATTCATGAATACATTTCTCACTCATCTCTGTTTTCTGACCTTTCTAGCGTGGATGTCCAGGCCTGCTTCATGTTCAGGTCTCACCCAGAAAACTACTCACCACACATCAGTAAGTGCGGCCGATGCACCTCCTCGCTCACATGGGAGTTTCAACCGATACTTGGGTAGCAGACGTTGTTTCTATTTACATTGAGTCACATTATCTACCCGGCAGCGTTCATCTCTACTAGGTTACACCACAGCTGTGTATTGGTAATGGAGTATTCCCTTCGATGTGGGTTGATGTGTGTGCGGCTCCCGCTGGGCTGTGTGAGGGCTCTCTGTGTGTGTCCTGACATTTCCTTCCTCCACTCCTCCCTCCATCCCTCTGCTCTGCCCTTTACCGTTCGCTCCCTTTAAGCTCTGGTGGTGCATTTTGAAGCCGACACCGAGCGTAGGAAGTTGGGCCTCCCGCATCGGGTTAACTTCCTGGGACGCAGCTCGCTGGAACCAGAGTACACGCAGACGGAAGAGGTGGAGCTTCATCAGCAGCAGCATCCGGCGTGCGCCACTGCCGTCTTCCAGCTCCACGTTGGTGATCTCTTAGCGATTAGCGCTCCTCGAGCTGGACATAACTCATGTAAACTGGTACCAATGGACCAGGCGACCAGGCTGGTACCAATGGACCAGGGTTGTGTTTACCCTCCATATTTATCTTCATCTCTCTCCTGCACTTAGGAAAACATTCGGGACAAGCTGCGTCCCATCTCCTTGGCCATCACCCACACCATCAAGCCTGTGCCACCCCTCAGACACTCAGCTGCCAAGAGCCTGGAGAAGCTGGCACCCATTCTCAACGTCTCCCCCTCTAACACGCTGCATTCCGAGGTCAGTCGCTCTCTGTGGCCAAAATGAGTTCAGATTGGTGAGGGACTCTTCATCGTATCCTCATGCCCGTCTCTCCTCGCCCTCTTACAGGTTAACTTCCTACGCGAAGGGTGTGGCAGCGACAAGATCTGCCAGAGCAACCTGCAGCTGAGCTACCAGTTTGGAACTCGACCCCTCACCTCCGACCTCTTCACCCCACTTCCAAAGTTAGCGCTCCTCTTTAGCACAGTCTGTGTGTGGCGCTGTGCCGATGAAGACTGCCTAGCAACCTAAAACAATAACAAAACAACATGAGTGTAATTAAAATTCTGAGGATTTCCCCCATTTCTCTAAAACTCCTTTTGGCTTTGTCCCATAATGTATCCAACATTTCTCAGTCTACCTCATCTTGTTTTTTGTTGAAAAATAGAAACTCAGTATCTCGTAGATGCAAACTTCTGCCTTCAATTGAGCTCAGAAATCACACCTGGTGCTGATTGTGTGTTACATCTGCATCTTCTCTTCTGTGAAACTGTGTAGAGATGAAGACGAGGTCCAGGTGTTCTCCCTGTCAGATCAGCGTCTGGTTGTGCTGGAGATCACCGTCACCAACATGCCCTCTGACCCCCTGAACCCCGACGAGGACGGTGATGACGCTCACGCCGCCCAGCTGCTCATCTCGCTGCCCAACACTTTGTCTTACGCCGGTTCCAGAATCCCACCACAGGTAGGGTTTGATCATCTGTGATCAAAAAAAAGGAAATAACAACGCTAGATAGACATTGAGTAGTAGACGTTGGTGGCACCTCGAGGAGGTCGGTCCAATAAATAGCGTTGATGATGTTTGCAGATGAGGTGTCAGGCCAACCAGAACGGCTCCCAGGTTGAATGTGACCTTGGAAACCCAATGAGGCGAGACGCCAAGGTGAGGAGGCAAAGCACGGTGCACTCAACACAGACATAGAAATCTTAAATTTCCTGGATTGCAAGATGAATGGATCAGTTCAGTACCTAGCTAGACAAAAGAATATGTTGGACCTATGAGGGCTCTTAAATTGAATCTAATAAATGGATTACATGCTTATTTTCATCATTCAGTTGAAATTCTCCATCAGCCTCAGCACGGACAACATCACCATTGAAACCACCGAGTTGACAGCTGATCTCCAGTTGACCACGTAAGCCCTTCACGTCCTTCGCAGCCCCCTTGAGATGTGGGGATGAGTCCCGTTCCCATCTGCTGATTCCTCCCTCTCCTCTCCTCCAGCATCAGCGAGCAGCCCGACCTGGCTCCGGTCACAGCGTATGCTAAGGTTGTGATAGAGCTCCCCCTGTCTGTCAGTGTGTGAGTACAGCTGCTGCATTTTCTTTTCATCTCCAGAAACATTATTGATACCAGTGATCAGACATTGGACACACACATTTGTTAAGAAACAGCCGTGAGATATGAGATGTGTGTTAAACGGCCATGTTGTCCTATGCTATCATAGACTGGCACGTCCTCACCAGCTGTTCTTCAGTGGGACTGTGACTGGAGAGAGCGGCATGAGCACCCTGGAGGACATTGGCAGCCCTGTGGATTTTGAGTTTATGGTGAGGGACGAGACGGTGTCTTCTGTTCCCGGTGGCCCCAAGTAGAACCTCCCAAACATCAACGTTTTTCCTCCAATTCAACCTCCCAGGTGGCCAACCCGGGCCAGGCTGTGCAGACGCTGGGCTCCGCCTTCCTTAACATCATGTGGCCTCATGAGCTAGACAACGGGAAGTGGCTCCTGTACCCCGCCAGTCTGCAGTTCAGCGGTCAGCCGGACACGCAGTGCTCCCCCATGAGCTTCATCAACCAGCTGAACCTCACGAGCAACGGCTCGGCCGAACATCTGCAGCAGCCTCAGGGAGTGCGGGTGGGTTGGCACCAATGGAGAGAGATACTGAGGCTCTCTCACACCCTCACTCAAACAACAGGATCTAGAAAAATTTACCTGTCTCAGCTTCAACGGTTCTGATGTTTCTGGCTGATTAGGCGGGACGGAAGGTTCGGTCCTACCCGGAGGACGAAGGACACGTCCACACAAAAGGCAGCGTGGCAAGAACCACCCCAGCCGTGGCAGCTTCGGAGAGACGGAAGTCCCTCAAGCTGGTAGGTCTTGAGAAAAGCAACCCGAGTCGAGACTGGACAGAAGCTGCAGAAATTAGAGGGACGTCCATAATGTGTCCCACTTTCGACAGGTCCCCATGTCTCTTAGTCGGCTTGGTTTTGTCTTGCAGGACTGTCTCCTGGGCTCGGCACGCTGCGTCCTCATCCAGTGTCCTCTGCACAGCCTTTCTGGACGGGCGGTACTGAAGATGCACGCCAGGCTGTGGAACAGCACCTTCATCGAGGTAGCGGGCACACACGTGGAGCTTGACCGCCCACGTATCGCAGATTTTTTGCCAACACCGTCGTCCTGGAATGACTAATGAGTCGTGCACGCGCGCGTGAGGGCGAAAGGCAACGAGAAATACATTTAGTACCTGTGCTGAGATGATTAATGAGCGATGGAGAGCGGAGCCAGGCCATTATGGCGAGGCCGTCAGCTACGACTGTGGGCTCAGCTCGCTGACTCACCAGCAGCTGTGGCTGGATATTTATCAGCACAGCTTTAATTGCAACAAAGACCTTTTCTTGCTTCTACACAAAGTATTTTGCATGGTCATGTCCACTCACACCCAAACCTGCAGGCTAAGAGTATTGAAGGTAAACTACCGTGGCTTATTTTTAAATCGGGGCTTTGTTCAATGAGCTCCTAGATATGAATCTTTACAGATTTCATTTATTTATTTATTTTTATGAGAGCTCTAGCAAGCACACGTCTACCATAGATGTCAAACTCACGGTCCAAATCTGGACTGTAATGTAATTGAAGCGGGCCAAGCAAACACTGCAAATACTACAAGTCCCACAATGCTTTGTTCGCGCGTCAGTGCGTTGGTCAAAGCCGCGTTCTAAGCTACTCGTAATTGCTAATTTACGAGTTCGAGATTCACGAGTCACGACATGAAACTGTACCAGGCACCGCCGTCTGCTACTGGTCCGTCATTTTTGGGTACAAAAAATACACTGCGTGTCGTCGAACGCGGAAATTGGAGAACTTGAGAACAATCGAGTTCACAATCGTAAGTTCACAGGCTTGGCTCTGGCCCCGCTCACTTTTAACTGGTAAATTACGAGTTACGAGTGGCCTGGAACGCGGCACAAGATTCCTTTTCTAATGAAGAGGTGACCGGGTAAATGTACAAACACACACACGAGGAGCACAGACGTCCTCTTGAACCTGCGAGCCGGCACTTTCTTTCTCTCTGACCTCTCCACAACTGTACGGGCAATAACAAGGACCCTTTACCGTGACAACACGCACCTTGGACGTAGGGCAACGCGGCCACACTTTTCAACACTTCCCGCCGTAACTTGAGTAACCATGGCAACCTACGTCACATCCGCTACCTGTCCCCAACAATAAAGCTTTGGGCTCACTGCTGTAATTTTCTATATATAGACGTAAAAATAATTATATTTATTATGTTATGTGTTTTACAGTATATTTTATATAATTATATACTATGTAATTATATATTTTCATAACGAAAAAAATATATGTTTGTACTATTTATATAATAATATTCAAATGATATGTATTCATATACCTAAATTTACATAGAGATATTACTCCATCTCAAAGTTGCAGCGGTCATAGGGAAACTGGGGAATCGAGCTAGAAATCTCTCTCTCTCTCTCTCTCTCTGTCTCTCTCTCTCTCTCTCTCTCTCTCTGTCCCCTCGTCAGGAGTTCTCCACTGTCAGCGCCCTGGAGCTGCTGGTGAGGGCCAACATCACTGTGAAGTCCAGCATCAAGCACCTGCTCCTCAAGGATCCCGCTGCTCAGGTACCAAACGCAGCAGCAGCAGGAGCATCTGTCTGATGGTGGAGCGGAGACACAGCGGGCTGACGTCCTCCTGACGTGTGTGTCCTCAGGTCCCCATCATGATCTACCCTGAGCGGGGGGTGGCCGACCAGTACTGGATCCCCTGGTGGATCATCCTCATCGCCGTGCTGGCTGGCATTCTGCTGCTCACTGTGCTGGTCTGCATACTGTGGAAGGTAACATCATTGTGTAGACGTTTGTTTTCGTGCTTGTTTTCTTTCACTTCACCTCTCTTATCCCCTGTATTCATGTCATTTCTCTGCTGTCTCCTGCCACTGTCACCTCGCTCTCTTTTCTTATGATAGTTTTTCTCCTCCACGCTCACGTTTATCTCTCTCTCTCCTTCCGTCCTCCCCTCCTGTCCTCTCTCTTTCTCTCTGCGATGCTGTCGCTCTCTCTGTTTCCTCTTCATTCCTCCGTCTCCGGCCATCAGTGTGGATTCTTCAAGCGCCCTGAGCGCCGCCCGCACTATGATGCCGAGTACTACCGCGCCCATTTGGGGGTCCAACCCTCGGAGGCGGAGAAGCAGGCCTCAGAACTATAGGCCCCGCCCCCTCTGACCCAAAGACCTAGTTTTTTTTTTTTCTGGCCTGCTCTCCCCTCCTCCTCTCCCTCCAAGCGGTAAAACCTGTCATGCACACCTTTTCTGCCTAAACCCTCCTCACCTCACCTCACTGGGCTGTGTACAGCATGGAATGGCACTTTTTTAGAATCCTTTGGCGGGAAATTACACTAATCAGGATTCCAGTGTTTTGGCAAAATATCACGAGTCAGGGAATTAACTCAGTTATTCATCCTCCTTGTGCTCCAAAGGGAATTTGATGTTAATTGTAGACATAGAAATGTCCAAATCAAGCCGATTATCTTCAGATTTGCACATAAATTGCATTACAAATTGCATTATAAATAATAGCATCAGATTGAATTAAACCCCTCTTTGTCAAGGTGAAGCTCCATATTTACACTGTGTTGAGGTCATTTTGCTGTGCTGGAAGTTATTTTGTCTGTGTTTTATGTTGCTTGATGCCTAGCTCTGTGCCTCTTCAGTTTTTTTCTTGGCTGGACAACACTGAGGCTAACAGTGTGCTAGGCGGGACTAATGAGTGAAGTGCATGCTGCCACCTGCTGGGCTGGAGTAGCCACTGTAATGTCTGGCGGCCCCTGGTGACCTTTTCACACTGAGCATCACTGAACATAACAACTGATGGGAAATACTCTGAAATACTGAGTGGTTTCAAATTTTTAGAGTGGAATTTTTGATGATAAATGAAGACCATCCAGCTGTTTTCCACATGGGCAGCTGTGTGTGCCCCGCTCGTGTGTGTGTGCCATGCTGTGTGTTGTGTTGTGGCTCCAGTTACACCCGCTAATTTTGGCATCGATCAATGCGTCTCAGCTCATTTTCAGTCTTATTCGCCTCCTTCACGCCCGGCTGGTCCTGCCGGGCGCCAGAATGAATCTCATGGCTGCGTTTTTAGTCAATGTTTAATCTGGACTGAGCCAAATTGGGACTGATGCAGATGCGACACATTGGTAACGCACACGCGATGACGAGCTAACGGCTTTTTCAGATGAGGCACATGATTTTCCGTGATTTTGTCACTTTTAGCAGAGTTGCCGTGAATTTACGCTAATTCTCTGTCCCCGTCCACCTTCTCCCTCCTCCCTCCTCTCTTCTCCATCAGTGTGGCTTTTTCCAGCGGGCCCACTACAAAGACAAACTGCCTCAGTACCACGCCGTGAAGATTCCCCGTCAGAACCGGCCACAGTTCCAGACGGAGAAATCGGGCGTGGTCCATAAAAAGGAATGGGCCACGCACTGGAGCGACGGGACCTCCTAACCGGCGTAAAGCCCCCAATGACTGAATCCATCCACGCGGCTCCATGCGGCACTTATCGGAACCGGGTGACGCAGCGTGCACAAAGACTGACACCATCCAAAAGGCGGCGCACACTCCGTCGAGTGTTGCGCCGACTGTTTCTATGTTTTCTCCCGACCCTGGAAGGCCCGTCTCTGCTGAGCATCGCTAACATTTCGGTAAATGTGAGGCACCCCAACCTCAGTCTGCCTTCAGGATCGGCTGATCGATTAGAGGAGAGAAGAAAATATCACAGCAGACATGCAGACACACACACAACAACACACACAACAACGCAAGACGTTATCAGGGCCAGAGCTGCTGCCAGCTGCTTTTGGCCTCGATAGCGATGAAGACTGAATCATGCAAAAATAGAAAAAATAGTTTTTATATTTACAACCCGGCCTTTCCCTGTGGTCAGCACTGGTAAATATTGTGAAGCAGTCGTGCCTGGAAACATAATAGGCCAGAACACTGAATATGTTGTTTTCTGGGCTTGCTGATATGCAGAAAATAGATGAAATAAATGAGCAATTTTTTTTATAACCCTATTCAGGGAGATGAACAACTTTTCTATTTGTGCTGCAAATTTACTCTTAAGTACTGTAAGTTGATGATCCGTTGCCGGAGTGGATCGACAACAGGAAAGCCACAATATTCCTGATGCGCACAGTGCTGTTGTTGCATTCAAACCCAAAAAAATATGCAGCTGTTGTTGAAACTCTGAACAAAAGTATTCTATTTCTGGCTCATCTGCTGTTAGAACGGGAATACACACAAACAGGACGACTTATTTGTCGTCAAAGCAGCAGAAACAAGAAACAAGAGTTTTTTTATACTTAACTATGTAGCTAAAAAGACGAATGTCAACAAGACAAATCTTCATGAATAACCTTCACCGCTGGTTCGTACTAACTATTCCTGTTAATGCGTTTGCTGTCATTTGGGATGAGATTCTAATTTGTTTTCAGGAGTTGACGTCTCTAACTGCATACAAGTGCCTTACAGCTTGAGAGGCAAAGTGTGCGATAAGTTTAAAGGAAACAAGGCCAGATGTGAACGGGGCTGACGAGAGGAAAGAGGAATCCTCCAAAAAGTGACGGTGTCATCGAGGACGTGGACTAACTTTGGCAGGATTTGGCCCGGAAAAGTGGCTACAAAGCATGAACAGTCAGCTTGGTTTTTAGACATTGCTGGACAATCTTGTATTAGCTGCATGGAGTTCATATCGCTTTACCCCTTTTATTCATGTGTCAGGAGTCATTGTTTTATTTATTTTTGTTTGGCTGCACTGTTTTAACATTGTAAATAAAAGAAAATTGATTAAATCCGACATCAGAGTCCAGCTTTGTCATTTCAACCTACAGTGGTGACCTCATTCAGCCTATTGGAGAAAGTTGAAATTCCGATTGAAGCCGCTAGATGGCAGCAACATTTAAAATAGTCGCATAAATGCATTACTGTCTCTGAAGTGCATTCTCTCTCTCTCTCTCTCTCTCTCTCTCTCTCACACCAACACACACACACAAATTTATAGATATGTGTGTGTGTTACAGTATACATAAACAGTATATGTATTTGAAAATAAGCCTCTGCTTCTACTGTGTATTCACTTAATCTTCTCACATGTGTGAAATATCTAAAAATAGCAGCTGTATATTGTTGCAGGGATACAATGCTGGCTGAGGGACACGCAAGACCGACAGAATATTTCCCCTGTTGCCTCTGAGAATCGATATTCTTAAATGTGAAACCGGGACTCAGACTGTCAACAGCTTCAAAAAACACCCCGTGAACTGAATCCGACTCAAAGCCGAGCGACGATGCTCACCGCCGCCGCAGCTGCTCCAGGCGTAAGAGCGATAACCACCCCCAGCTGCTGGATAAAAGTGTTTTTCAGGATGGATACACCTGAACACAGGCGCTCGGGCAGGCCTGCAACATTTGGGATGTGCTGTCATACAGCGGTTAAGCGTTGTGTTCAGGGCCTGGGCCGTATGACGAGTGCAGCCGCTGTAAAATACATTGAAGGCAGAAGTAAGCGGAGTTTGTGAGGTGAATAATCAGAATGGAGGTATTGTGACAGCAGGGATGGCACACAATCCTCCTGCAAACACAATCAGAGCCGCTTCCTCCTCTGAAGCTGCGTCACAGCATGATTATCATCGTCACACTGCTTCTCTGGGCCTCATCCCTCTGAGGAAAATGAACAAAGCTTGTCCTTTGTGCTGGCTTAATACATATTTGAAAATATTTTTAAATGATAAACATATAATCAAAAAATATCCAGTAATTATTAATGTGATATGTATTTTCCAGTACTTATTAGTATTATTCAATATAATATTCATACTTACATAATAATTTTCAAAACACGTTATAAAATGTTATTTTTGAAAATATTTTGAAATGAACAAACAGTATTATCCAAAAATTCATTCGAAAATAATTATTAAAAAATATCTAATAATCATCTAAAATATATTGTGAAAATATTATCTACAAATAACTATCATTTGAAAATATATCAAAATATAGATTATCATTTAGAGCATACTACAATATATTTGGATATATTTTAAATGATAATTATCTAAGATATATTGTGAAAATATTATGTGTAAATATTATTAAAGATATATTCAAATATTAATGATTCTTCAGAATATATCAGGAAATATCATTTTAAATGTATCTAATAAAATATCAATCATAAAAGATATATTATAAAATATCTTTTATAAATAATTACCACTTAATACATATTAAAATATAAATTATTCTTTTTAGAATTTATTACAAAACATTGTGTTGGATATATATCTAGATAATAATTATGTGAAAATGTACAGTGGAGATATTATTTATGAATGATTATTACCTAAAATATATTTAGAAATAAATACAGTATATACCCATAACAGGATCATACACACACATGGACTACAATCATTGTAGGTCATATGTGTGTATGATCTCGTTACAGGAATACAAAGTGATCCCCCCCACAATCCTCAAGTGTCGTCGTCATGGCAATAAAAGGAAGAGATTCAGACGATGCATGTGTGTGTGAGCGCTTGCGTATGTGCAACACACACCTTGTGTGTGCGTATGCTCATGTGTGTTTGCACTTTAAGCAGATTGTGACCCATTAGGCACTTTGATGAGTCAATTCTGTTGACGCCTCATCCACTGTGTAGGAAGTGAGTAATTAACACTCACACACACATACACACCCTCACTAACACACACACACACACACATATACATACACACATTGTTGTGCATAGACAGACACACCAAGACAGACGCGCAGAGAGAAATAAAGAGACGTAACCCTCACTAACGATGCCATTTGCGGTTGAGGAAAATCGATGTCATTGAACGCGATGTTCCGCACAAAGTCGCCTTCAATCTGAGGTCCTTGGTGCAGGTTAATGCCATGACTGCGTCCACGTCCTGTCGCCAATCTCAACCAATAAAAGGAGTCGGAATGGCTGAGGAGGCACAGCAGTCGCCTGGAAACCGCAGGGCTGCAGGCCGGGGCCCGGGGAGCTAAATCCAAACCAATCTCATTTATATTGGATTATTTGGCGACATTTGGAGCGACGGGCTGACAGACACGTATTCCGCACAGAACCCAGACGGTTCAAACCCAGACGGTGATGCCTCAAGTTTGACAAATATCTGAGCAGCTCCACCTGGGTGCCCCGATTTAACCCTTGGATGCACAACCTACCAATACCTACACTCTCTCATGAGTGAGGTAATTTTTGACCCAAATTAAAATTAAAAAAATATATACATTTGTCAAAATGAAAGAAGACGTAAAATAAGAAAAAATGTAGCCTCATGTCACCAACAGGTTTGAAGGGGAGTACCTGGAATATGAATATATTACAATTTTTTCTTAATAAACATTATCAAGAATAACAACCCCTGGGCTCATTTTCAACCTGATTGAAATTCGCAAAATATTGAGAATTTTCTCAAAATGAATGAAAATATTAATTAAGAAAAATATTGCCTGATGTCACAAACATGTTAAATAAGGAATAACTGGAATATGAATATATTACAATTTTTTTCATCAAGATTTGAAGAGTAACAACCCCTGGGCTCATTTCTTTCCCACTTGTGCATCTGAGGGTTGATGTGAGCCTGAAGAGATGAGCTCATATCAGACACCTCCATTCATCCTTAAGACAAAATCACATAAAAAGCCAAGCAGGCTGGTGGAACCACTTTTGTGTTTTTGTGTTTTGAAGACCGTAAATTTGATCAGGTTGAGATACAAAGATCTCAGGGACGCACTTCTCTGCGTCCCGCACTGCAGGTAGTGCGCAGACCTCTGGAACAGGTGGATCTCAGTCCATTTACGGAGATTTATCTATTTAATAACCCAGAGACTAGTGCTGCTCCACCCTCAGGGCGGCGTAATAACGTCAGCTTGCTCTAAGTCATCGCTAATGGCCTGATCCTGCTAAATGTCCCTGGTTAATACCCACATTAAAGCTGACTCTTCCTCCTCTCTGGCACCTTCCTCTCCTCAGCATCTCTCTAAGGGCCTCGCTGGTCAGTAACCGTGAGGCGTATATAAGGTCGGGCGGGGACGTGGCCGCTGTAGAACTTTGCCAGGACTCGGCGCGGGAACCTCCACAGCCTCGTCGCCGCCAAGGCAAGCCGGGCGTCGCCGCTTCGCCGTCTCCTCAGTTTGCAGTTGTAGTGAGGGCGTCTCTCTTTCTCTCCCTTTCTTTCTTTCTCTCTCCTCCTCGGCAGCTCCTTTCGGCTCTCGTCTGACCTCCCGCTGGGCTCGGCAGCATGGACGCAGCTGCAGGCGCGACTCTCCTGGCTCTGGTCCTGACTGTGGCCGGCCTGAGCAGCAGCCACATCCTGCCAGGCGGCTCAGAGGGCAACATGGCTGACCACCTGCTGGGACTGGTGAGGCGACGGACAACAGCTCACAGTGCTAACGGACCTGAGAGCATCCATCTATCTATCTATCTATCTATCTCTCTCTCTCTCTCTCTCTCTCTCTCTCTCTCTCTCCATCTACCTATCTACCTATCTATCTATCTGTCTGTCTGTCTGTCTGTCTATCTGTCTGTCCCTATCCATCCGTCCGTCCGTCCATCTGTCATGTAATTATCTGTCATCTATTTGTTTATCTAAAACAAGTAGTTTTTGAGTATATTTACTCATAAGGTTGCAGTAACACTTCCCACACTCATTAAGCACAAACACAAATCTCCCTCTGGCTGGAGTTTGGCCCGCTGACCGACGGCGTCTGTCGTCTGTCGGCGGTGTGATGCTCAGCGTTCGCTAGAAAGTGTGT
>OMPJ01021905.1:18971-36010 GCA_900312935.1 Carapus acus
TCAGTGTGGTGTCTTAAATGGATGCTGTTGTCCTTCTGCGGTCCTAGGATCACTCGGAGAACCCGCTTGGTGCCGCCGTGACCTTGGCCCACGAGCTCGGACACAATTTCGGGATGAACCACGACACGCCAGAGCGCGGCTGCGGCTGTAGGATGACGGTGGATCGCGGAGGCTGCATCATGACTCCGTCCACAGGGTAAAACACAACACACACACACACACACACACACACATATTTTGGCTCTGTCATGTAGCATGACTAAGAGCGTCCTCTGCTCCAGTATTGTGTCAAATTGACTTCGCTTTGTCTCCACCGGGGGACCAAACTGCCCGGAGCTCTGAACAGATTTTGTTTTTCACCAATGTGCAAGGACAATAAGAGAGAGCGGCAACGCCTGCTCCGGGCCAATGTCACTGGATCATAGCCATTTAACTGCCTCACCCCCGGGAGTCCAAAAGCCATTTCTGCTGTTTTACTCTTCACTGGATTTGTTTTTTCACTCAGCATCAAACACAGCATCACTATCATGCTTTTGCAGGCAGAAATACAAAGATTGCGAATGTGAAGGTCAACATCTGAATGTCTCCTTTATTTTTTGTAGCCTCCTGCCAAAAACACCCAATCATTTGCTCCTTGCATGATAAAAGTCTGTATTTTGTCAGATGTTTTGGATGAATAATATCTTTTCTGCTCAGACTCCAAATTTTAGAAATTGAGTATTGCAACTGTGATATTTAGCCTCTCAACCTCAAGTTTACAGAAAGAATGATCAACTCTGGCAATGCTTGACCACACACACTGATGCGCGCGCACACACACGCACACACTGGCGAGCTTAGCTGTTGCTCCATTCTATTCATGTCATCTGTGTCTCTGCGATAACAGAGCTGCTGCCAAAGATGGAACATGGTAAACAGGGGGCAGATAAGGAATCCCCAGAATGCAACAGCAGATCTCGCCCTCGTCCCGATGCCAGTTTGGTTTGGTCCGATATGAATGCCACTGCCCTCCACGGAGCTCGAAAACGCATCGTTGACACTCAGACGGGCTGCAGTGTGTGATGTGATTTTGAGGCTGCGGAGGTAGAGAGGACACAACCCCCGTCGCTGGCTGGAGTTTCTAGCTTTTGCGCCTTTGCTGCATTGTTGGCGTGTTGGTTGAAGTTGTCGCTGGCCTTGTTTGCCGCTATTCCATTGAAGCGATGCTGTTAAAAGCTGATAAAAAGCTTCAATTACGAGCTGGACGGAATCCACTGGTGACTTCCACAACGTGCTGACAGTCAGTGATGTCGCACAAGTCCACACAAAAGGAAGGAAGGGGAGAGGAGGGCTGTGAAAGAGATTCATCCACGTCCCTCCCGTGTGTGTGTGTGTGTGTGTGTGTGCACGTAGCGCTGGTCAGCAGCGAGCTCAGCCAACATTTACTTAAGATAAGAAATGCATAACAGAGCACGCACCCGATTTATCTGAGCGTGCACCGACTCCACAACTTTTGTTTCAAGTTCCTGGGCAGCCAAAGACGGTGATGATGTCACAGAAAAATTAAATGATGCCTGATGTTATTTGCTTGAAATAAATTGAACTGCATTACCTTAAGTGGGCACAGCGCCACCATTAGTCTTCATCAAAGGCTGCAGCATTTTCCCGAAGCCTGATACCTTTTTGTCAGTGCTGTTTAGAGGGAGTTGGTCTGCTAATTCAGTTCAATTACTTTTAAATATTGCCGATTTCTAATTATTAATGTTGGCAGTTTGAATTTTACCATTAATTG
The DNA here is from genome assembly GCA_900312935.1 of Carapus acus. Taxonomy (NCBI): domain Eukaryota; kingdom Metazoa; phylum Chordata; class Actinopteri; order Ophidiiformes; family Carapidae; genus Carapus; species Carapus acus. Next base: position 20,743 of record OMPJ01021905.1, read on the forward strand.
CAAGAAATAAAACATTAAAGTTGATTGGAAGGGGATGTGGTTAGACCGTTTGTTTGGTAACTGCTTAAGCCTGGCAAAACATTTGGTTTGATAGAAATAAGGATAAGCCTGTTGATAATAATCTTTATTTATGGATTTCTGCGTACGAGTTTATCATGGAGGCTTAGAAATGGCTTCTTATCTGCAGCCCGGAGGAGGAGAGCTCGATAGTTCTGCCCCTGAGCCAGAAGCTCTGTTTGTGATGAGGAAGTTTCTCAACCGACTTAGATATTTAAAGAAAAAAAAAAGCAAAAATTATAAAACTTATTCAACTTCAAGCTTGACTTAGTGAGTTATCTCACAAATTGAATTTCCTGAACTGTCAGGCAGAATTTGCCGATGCCAGATGACAAACGCAATAAGGTCCCAAGCCGATCCGCTGCTCATTTCTGCCATCACACGGCTGTGTTCCTGGTTTTTTTTTTTTAATATTTAGCGTTCCCCTTTGGCCCTCGGTCCAGATTCCATTAGAATGTGTAACGCGGCATCGCGGAGTGTGTACGGCGGCGTGTGCGAGATGGGCCGAGCTTAGACTTGCTAATGGAAGGGAGGACAGGCTGCATCTAAATGATGTGATTATCAGTGACGCTGCCAGCTGCAATCAGGGCGAAGAGAGCGACCACTGCGGAGAGGGGCGGCTGGGGGACGGCCGTGTTTGTCTTTTCGGTCGGACCGAGGGAAGACAACAGTGTGAGAGACTATACGGACACACACTCACGCACACATTAGTGCTGGAAACTAATGTGGATGGTTGGGGAAACATTGTAGGCGAAGATGAAGGTTGGAAGTTCCTTCAGGACTACTTAAGTGTATCAAGGTAGAAAAAAGGTTTGTGTGGGGCTGACGCTTGTAGAAAATTTACATCTTGTTTGATTTTTTATGAATTTACATCGCAACTACTGGCGGCTGCCAGGTGATATTGGCATCACAGCCGTAACGCTCAAGCAAAGGTCAGATGTGTCTCCTCAATTTAGTTTGGAGTCCGCCATAGTTGAGCGGCTCCATGTGGTGATTACCTCCTCCCCCAGTCCGCTAACGTCTTGTGCCCATTCTGATCAACCTGACAGGAATCAGCCGCAGCCTGGCGCACATGAAATGAACCCAAAAATAGGAAAACAGACAACAGGTCTTCTTACCTGTGAAGCCGAGCGCAAACAATACATTTTCCAATAATATCAGACCTTGATCTGTAACCATATCGACAAGTGAGCATGGTGTGCGCACGGTCAGGCCATCGCTGCAAAGCCACAGAAGCTGAGACGCTGCCAGGCTCCTGATTGGTCAATGACTGCCCACCTGTTGCCGGGGGAAATTCTACCCAACTTCTGATTGGTCCACGCTCTCAAAGTTCAGGTTTCTCCCAACTTTGTCCAAGGCGATAGCATCCACGGTGGGGCAAGATCAACATTACATCATTTAAAAGATTTCTAACCCCTAACAGCACCCCCAATGAACCCTTAAAATATTTAAGCACCTTAATGGCAAATCGCGTTTGAGCTGGTGGAGAGGAGCCAGCTGGCTTTGAGACCGCCTCATTTTTCCAGGCGCAGGCCAAGAGGATTGAATTTATTTCCTCCATGTTTTTGTAATCCGTCGACCTGCTTGAATGTCTGACATTTATTAATGTGGCATATTTCTTCTTTTACGCCACAAATCGGACGGGAGCGTGAGAGATATCGCAGCGGTCAAACCGCCGCGTGGGGATCGCATCCATCTCCTGTTCCGCAGATTGAAGCGGTGAGACAGCGTTGTACACATTGGGGCGAAAAGGAAAGAGAGCGCACCCTTGTGGGGAGTTTAAACCTGTAGCTTGATACTGAGATGAACATTTTATGCTGCATTGGCAGTGGACACAGCAACGAGTACGCAGAAACACCGGTTGTGTTCACCCACAGTTGCTTATTGGATGTCGGCAACGTTGGCTTTGCGCAATGTTTGTTCCGCTCGCATCCGCTTCATCTGCCCGTGGCTTTCGCTGAGCGTACGCATCCTCCGTTATCAGCGACAGCCCATGGCTTTTGGAAGGAGCTCAGCTTTTTCTGTCTCACAGCTTGAACTCCCGTCGCCCGTCTGCGTTTGGAGCCCGGCGCGTTGATCTCCACGCAAAATGCGCAGCTGAGCTTGCTCTCTGGCTGCAGCGGTAAACAGAAGATTAAGGGCACAGACGGCGAGCGATAACATTCAACAACAAGGACAAACGCGTGCAGCCCACGTTCCCACAGACAGACGCAAACGGTCTGAGTTAAGTGGATGGCGCTGCCTTCGCCCTTGGGTGTTCAACTTTCCGGGGAAAACAGACCTCTTCTTTCCTGTGAACGCTTCCTCTGTTATCTCCAATCCCCCCCCTGGGAGAACCCCACACCCCATCCTATCCTGTCCTATCCTATCCCGTTCTATCCCAGCCCATCCCCATCGCTGTCTCTTGCCAGAATCGAGTAACAGCATAGGAATACCTGAGGTGCTACGGAGGCTAAATCTCCCTTAGGCCAATGCAAAGTACCCCTTTCCCCTCCACACATGCTAACACACACAGCAGCAAGCTTCACCCAACACGTCCTGTGTAATGTCAAATTTGCACAAATCCTGCCCGTAAGCCACGAGCGCCGCCTCGACGAATCCCCCCCTCCTCCCGAGGGCCCCTCCCGCTCCGATTGGCCACCGCCGCTCTGTCTATCGCGGCGTAAGTAGCAGCATGACACGTTTCAGCCTGGAGTCAAGCTTTGTGTACTTCCTCGGCCAAATACTCCTTATCTGCCCAGCTGCCAACCGCCGCTGGCTGACGTGCCATTCCAAGCGGCCACGGCAAGCGCTTGAGCCAGAAGATTCCTGGTTTGTGTCCGTAAGCCGGCTTTTTCGTGTCAGTCGCCTGTCACGCGTGAAGACGAGGGATTCTGTTGGTGTTAGCGGCCGGGTCAGGTTCGGTGGCGATTTCCATGTTGTGTTGCACCCTCTGCCCTTTTGTGCGCTTCTTTTATGCTCCCCAAGTGCGGCTGTGCCTCTGAGACTTGTTGGAGAGATCAGAGGAGGTCAACCACTGAGCTCTCCCTCTTCCTCTCGCCCTCTTTTATTTGTATGTGACTCACCGGTTCTGTGTGAAGCCGGTGGTCTTGGTCTCCGTCTGTATATGTATCTGCTTTTCTCTCTCTTTGTACCGCTCTGTGCCTCTCTCTTTTCTCCGCCCGGTGGTCTGCAGGCTCGCTCAAGCAGCAGAAGAAACCCCGCCGGGCTGCACAGCTGCTATTGGCACGTTTGACAGTTTCATCTTTTTTAGATTCATAAAATTTCTCATTTTCAGCACCAAATCCAATTTCCCTAGCTCGCTAAAATAGAGATTAGTCAGCACTTCAGGTAAGCGGCGGAGAGGGGAGGAATTAATACAGCAGAAATGATGCGCTGTCAGGCCCGTTATGTTTCCCAGGCCTCGCCGCTGACTTCATTCCACCCAATCGGCCACTTTCTCCGATTCAGCACCAATTCTTCGAGCCACACACCCACGTGGCTCGTTCCAGTAAATGTGTCCGGAATAATATCGTCTCACCCCGGCATCTCATTTTCATCTGCTTTGATGTCCCCTTCTTTGCTCAGATACCCGTTCCCGACCGTCTTCAGCACGTGCAGCAAGAAGGACCTGGCCGCCAGCCTGGAGAAAGGTGTGGGCATGTGCCTGGACAATATGCCCCAGGTCAAGGTCCTCTACGGGGGGCAGAAGTGCGGCAACGGCTACGTGGAGGAGGGAGAGGAGTGCGACTGCGGGGAGCCAGAGGTGAGGTCACCAGGTTTGCACAGTACTGGCACGCCTGAGGTATCGGCTCTGAGTAACTGAATGAACCGAGTATTTCCGAAATGATTCCGTCATTACGCGTTGAGGCCCATTTCTCCCAGAATAGAGACTGATTTGTTTTGTGTGTGTAACTACATAAACACGACAAAGCGTTTCAGCCCTCGCTCGGTGAGAAAAGGCGCAGATCAAAAGCTTGTCAGCAAACCAATGTGAAGTCTTTGTTAAGCCCGCCTCCCCTTTGTCAACCTGTCAGCCTCACAAAGTGAGAGAAACCGGGGTGGGCGTCGTGACCAATCACACTCGCGCAAGCGCCCGACGAAACATGGCAGGAAATGTCATTTTTCCACATGATGGGCTCTGTAAGTAGGCTTCCCACATAACTCTCCCTCTGGTTCGGAACCAAACGACGACCTCAGCAGCTCGCGCGGATCTGTAATCACAAACAGCTTGCCTGCCTCGAAAGCAGAGCCGTCCTCTGATGAATCACAGGGAAAAGCTGGCAGGCGGTGGCGGCGTCGGGCTGGAGAATGCCAGCCTTCTTCCCCTCGCCGCGCCGGCCATGTTGTCACTGCGCTCGCAACCGCGTTGGCGCAAAAAGCCAAAAAAGTGTTGGGAAGCACCTGGTGGCGGTGCTCGGCGTTTTATTTACATCACCCGCGCTCCTGGTTTCTCGCACACGCAGAGCCGGGCCTCTGACAGACGGCGTCAGTGATGTCATTTCCTTCCCAAAGGCCCATTAATCACACTCGGCGTCCAAATTCGTGACAAATGAAACAAACCGAAAGTCTAATAAGGGCAAGGCAGAAAATAAGCTGTCTTCGGCCCTGCCAGATGGATCAGTGGATGCCTTGCTTTCCCATGCACACACACACACACACACACACACACACACAAAAACCATAGGTTGCCTCAGGGATTGAGCTGAGAATCACATCTGGGATGCAGGTATCACTCAGGTGCCTCGCCAAAGAAGCAAAGCCTCAAACACAAGCGAATCTAAAGAAGGCATCGCTCGCAAAGCTTCAAAGCTGACGTGTGTGTGGGTGTGTGTGTGTGTGTGTGTGTGTGTGTGTGTGTGTGTGTGTGTGCGCGAGCGTGTGGGTGTGTGTGGCGCAGCGGGCGTTTCACCCTCGAGCGTAGAGGGAAACTTAAAGAGGACTCCTGCAGCCAGAAAGTTGTAGAAATGGAACACAGATGAAATGACGGTGTCTAGCTTGATGGTCGGGGCTTGTTTACAGAGCAGAGGACGGATTGTTTCTCTCTCGGTCTCTAATCCGTTTGCGAACTGCTCAGCGAAAAACGCTTGTCGATGCCAAATGCGACCAACCAGTCATTGCACATCTTTCTTAAGTGGTTTTTCGGGCTTTTAAGGGCACCAAAGTGTGCAGGCAAAACCCTTAAACAAATAACAGCTTAATCTCTCGGTGTCCTTTAGGCCTTTGTCGAGCCTCTCGGTTGTCCTCAGGCACCGCATAAATTCTGTCCTCCCTCCTCTTCCTCCCCCGCCGTCGCTCCTCTTCAGTAAAAGCCTGACATTGAAATGAAGAAAAAAGCTTTTGAGGGTAGAAATCTGAACTTTACATAGAAAATCGAAACGTTCACGCCACCTCTCCTTCACCTCCGCCTCTTCACTCTCCATCTCTCTCCCTCCATCGACCCCGGCTGTCAGGGCGCAGCTCAAATCGCAGCCCTGACTCCATTTTCGCGTCTCATTAAATGCAATTTTGGGGATCTTGGAACTTTCACGGCTCAGAAGCAAATTTACTTTGTCTCCACTCCTCGTTGTTGGAGCGCCCACTTTCCCGTGAGCGCACATGGCAGCTATCTGCTCAGCTGCTATGCTTGGCTAGAGGATCTTCATTTACTGCAGCGTTTGCCTTCAGACGTGCTTGTTTTGCCTGGCCCTGGCGGTTCCTCTACACGAGGAACCTGTCAGGAGCTTCAACCTGATGGCCTGATGGCCTTTTAATGTGTTTTGTATATCTTCTCTATAATTTAAGAGCGATTACAGGGCTTTAGTCCAACTGTGTGTATCACTGATTGGGTAAAAACGCACCCGGTCTGCCATTTCCCGCTTCATAGCCCCCATGAGGTCACCAGCTTTCGGTCCGCAGGCCCTCCTCTCCAAACAACAGGGTGATGTCATTGCCACAAAAAAAAAAAAAACTGCCAAACTCATAAAAAGCGCACATCAAGAGAAAATTACACAGCCGGCGGTCCAGATGCCCCCATCTCAGCGGCCAGCGAGACATCTTGTCATTACATCCAAACCCCCACCACCACCAAAATGTCCACGCTGAAGGATAAATAATAGTGGGAGTTGTTTTCTGGCGCGACTGAAGGAGAGAAAATTGATGCATCCTGGCGTCTAACAAGAGAGAGACATTGCACCACCTCTCTTCACACTCCGTGGATAGCGCCCGCACAAACACACGCATACAAGCACACACGCGTGAGCGTCCACAACCTCTCAGCCTGTATTTATGTTTGTGGCTGTGTTGATGTTTTCTGCCAGCAGCGAGTTGATCCTCTCATTGTGCCCAAGTGAAAGCACTCCTCTTGTCTGAGGGGCTTTCAAATCCCGTCCACCTCGTCCTCACGGTCCAACGTGTCCTCCCACTGTCACGCCTCTGCACAGAAACCAGCGCGGAAACGCACACCGAAACTGGTGCTGAGAGGCATTCACCGCCCCGCCATCGACCAGACTCGACAATAAACATCTTCAGAATTGGTGGAAAATGGAGAACATATGAGCCATCACATTACCAGCTCCCCAAACACTAACACACACACACACAAAGTACTTACCTCCGTTTCTGTCGGAGCTTGAGAGATGCAGCTGAGGGGGATGGTGGCGCTGAGTGGGTCTCCAGGACGGGGTGACCTGGGTTGCACGCCCTGACCTGGAGAGCTCGCTCATCCGAAGAATAATCGAGGGAGAGGGAGGGAAGGAGGGGAGGGAGGGAGTGAAGGGGAGGCAGAGTGGGTGCTGGAGTGAGTCACATCTTTTGTTTCCCTCCCCCTAGGAGTGTATTAACCCGTGCTGCAATGCCACCACCTGCTCGCTGAAGGAAGACGCCGTCTGCGCCCATGGACAGTGCTGCGAAGACTGCAAGGTGAGACGCTGCCATTTTTTTTTTTTTTTGAGTGGGGATACGTTTTTAGCATCGAGCACAAACATGATCAGCCACACACACCTGCACCCGAAAACACACGATGTCTGAGTGACTGGCATTCCCAGCTTTGATTCCCCCCCTCACCATCACCTCCCCTTCATGCCCCTTTCCTCCATTCTCTGCTTTGGAAATTTTTGAAATTAGATTTTCTCTGTGCCCCCTGGAGAAGCCTATGCAAAGTTGTACTCCGCGGAGACGCAAACTCAAATATAGGAACCAAACTTCCCACCGCACACCTCAGCCCAGCTCCTCATTTCATTTGGGGGGGGGAATTCAGCTTATTTTTCACTAAGAAAATGATACGTGGCATCACAGGAAATCTGTGTAGCTCAAAGCCCGAGAGGAAAGTGTATTCTGCTCCTTGCTCATCCTGTGTGTGTGTGTTGTGCTGCTCCAGCTGAAACCGGCTGGCACAATGTGCCGAGAGTCCAGTAACTCCTGTGACTTGCCGGAGTTCTGCACAGGCGCCAACCCCCACTGCCCGGCCAACGTTTATCTTCACGACGGCCATGCCTGCCACAGTGTGGATGGTTACTGCTACAACGGCATCTGCCAGACCCACGAGCAGCAGTGCATCACGCTGTGGGGCCCAGGTACGTCCGGGCCGGCTCAATCCGGATTGACTGACTGCAAAAGGATTCAGAGACGGAGGCTAAGACAACGTCTGTGTGTCTTCCACCCTCGCCCTGCCCCTCCCATCTTTCTCTCTCTCTCTGTCTCTCTCTGTGCCGGCACAGGAGCCAAGCCCGCTCCCGGGATCTGTTTCGAGAGAGTCAACTCCGCTGGGGATCCTTACGGGAATTGCGGGAAGGATTCCAAGGGCTCGTTTGCCAAGTGCGAGGTGAGGTAAGTCTGTGCAGCTGCGCCGATGGCGCAGAGGTAAGACGGGATTATGGTGCAAAAACACAGCTGATTGGCAAAAGTGGTGTCATTAGCCGCCGTCGTCACATTGCGTATTCAGAAATGAGATCCTCAGAACCAAAGTTTGCCAAGAGAAAGTTGAAAGATAGCAGCTAATTATGCTGCGCAAGGCTTCAGAGACTGATGTCATGCTGTTTTTATTTCTTCATTTTCTGATTATAGCCGCCTTGTGGCTGAATGCTCTAATCGAGCTCCTTGTTAATTGATGTAACTTGATGACCAAAGTATTTACACTCATCAGACCTTAGCGGCGAAGCCTTTGTTTATCAAGTGTTTTTATCTTCCCTCTGAGCAGCTGTGCGTGAAGCTCTCGTGCTCACACTAAGTATCTGCATTATGTTTGCAGGGATGCAAAATGCGGGAAAATCCAGTGCCAGGGAGGCGCCACCCGGCCCGTAATCGGTACAAATGCCGTTTCCATCGAAACCAACATCCCGCTCCAAGAAGGGGGTCGGATTCTGTGCCGGGGGACTCACGTCTACCTTGGCGATGACATGCCAGACCCTGGGTTGGTTCTGGCAGGCACGAAATGTGGAGATGGCATGGTGAGTGCACACCGTGCTGGCCAACGAAAATCTTAAAGCAATCTCTCCGCATGAGAGCCAGCAAAGGCAATTTGCACAACTGCAGTGTTTGGATACGAGCGTGTGAATTTCAGCAACCCCAGAGCAAATAAACTGTGTACGTTTTCATGGCAGTTCCATGATCTATCGCGCCTGCAGCTGTACATTTATGCTTCTCTTGTATGATGGCCTGATGTGCTGCACATGACTTGCCAGTTGGACGCACCTCAGCCGCTCGCAGAACCAAAATGTGAGGTCTCCACGTCGAAAAGTCCCTCAAAGCTCTTTCGCTGACCTCCTGAGATTTGCGCTAAAAGCCCCTTTTGTTTGTTGGCCTCCTTTCTCCGGGCGGTAATCTCCCCAAAGTGTGCGCGAAGCAGCTCCACGCCTCATTCGTGAGCCAAGTGTGCAGGGCTGGAGGTTTGCTAACCTGGCATAAGCGTGGCGTCAGTCATTTCTTTCTCAGGGTTCTTTATTTTTAATTTTCCATGCCAGTTGCGTCGTTAATTTGGCAGCACGGAGCCACCGCTGGCTGTAAGGGGTGAGACGGGAGTGCTCAGAGTTCCAGCTGCTTTTTCCAGACTCACCCTGTTTCCTGCAAAAGACCAGGCTATCTGGGCAGAATCTATGAGGAAGTCTTCAGAGAAGTTACACACTGAACCTTTTATGAATGTGCACAAATGACTGTGCACATTTTGTTGCACATTCTGTTATCTGGCAACCAATCACTCGCCAGATACGCTAGACATTGGTTATCTGGGAACGTCTTTCAGAGCATCCCAATGATGAATTAGGCGATGGCACATTGATTGTATCATTGTAAAATGTTATTTAGAATCATCTGGGTTCTGTGGAGTTAAATTGTTCAATTTATTTTCATAAATGTGACTTAATGGATGCAAAGTCATGTCTGTGAACTACTCTCCAAGTCGCATGTTGTTACAAATTTAATTACTTGTTTGCACAAATTGCTAAAGTTACCCCATGTTTGTTCGTGCCAATGACTTGTCCCTTTGTTGTGGAGGAAACAGATATTGCACTTTGGCAGGCTACGACAAAAGCAAGCGCGTAGCTAATAAGCTAGCTCATAATGATGGCAAATGAGGTGAAACGCCGTAATGCTTTCACAGTTGCTCCATCGTGAATACAAAGAGCACAAAGAAGTAAGTTGTTTTACTTTGCTTTAACCAGGTCTGCTTGAATCGCCAGTGCCAGAACGTGAGCGTGTTCGGAGTGCACGAGTGTTCGGGGAAGTGCAACGGACGCGGGGTGAGTGCAAACTGCCTATTAGCTGGAATCTCAAGGCTAAGTAACGTGTTGTACACTGTTACTCCCGCTTCCCACGGCTCTGTATTTATCTATCAAGTCAATTCTTCAACGGCTGATTAGAATTAAGACGCTCTCACTGCCCTGTAATTACACAAAGTAGCAGACATCCCGGTATCTTGTTGCAGCGCTACATTATTTACAGCACAGCGGCAGAGTTATGGCAGCTGCTCTTACTCTGCGCAATCAATCTTCATTGCCCCACCACGGCTAAATCAATCTTATTTAACGGCATCATTTATGTCCTGCTTAAAGCGTTGTCCATCATCTTTTGGCTCGGCGCTGAGAGCCCACGCAGGGCGGCGCTTTCAGGGGAGAACACAACAGTAGCGTCGCCGTCCCTGCCAAAAAATAAAAAAATAAAAAAGCTCACCTCTGTCTCGACATTATCAATAATTCAATGAGGGGGAGCTTTTATGTTTTATTTACTTTGTTGTTTAGTCGCGCACTGTATATCATTTGCCTGTGACTGGAGAGCTTGCCAAGAACTACATTTGCGTCTGATAGTCGCTGTTTTCAAAGACGGGCAGATGATGAAATATAGATATCGATTCGGCAATCCTAGGAATAACATCATTTTGACTATTATTAATTAGTTTTAGGGAAATTATGAAATTGCTTCCGCTCAAATGGATAGGCCTTTATACAGTTGTGGCCATACTCAAGACGGTTTTTATTATCTATCACCACAGGTGTGCCAAATAGATCAATTAGTCATTTGTGGCTGATTTCTGTGATAAGGCATTTAACTTAAGTGTTGGCAAATTGGGATGATTTGAATCTGAATTCCAGACGGTCGTCTTCCTCATCTCATTCGCTACCAGAGAAAGTCCAGTTCACACAGAGGAACGAACAAAAATGTTGCATTATTCTGTCTGACAGAATGTGACTCATTTGTTTACAGCCGTAATATTATTTAACATAATAAAATTTTAATATATAGACTCTGGTGCCTCGCTAAACCTCTTGGAATTATTTCCGCCTTCACAAATGAGCTCGTCAGACTGGAGATAATCCGCCAATGTGTCTGCTTAATTACATCGGAGCGTTCCTCTTTGCTGCCGAAGGCTTTTGAAGGATCAATTGGCTCACATAAAACATTAACAGTACCCTGAGCGAGTTTACTCTCACTTGCAGGGGGGAGCTGAATTAAGCTGTGCTTTCATGATTCACACAATTGACACTCCCACTCCCTCCTGCTCTATCCATCTATACACAAATATACACTGTATATACATTTTAATGCCGATACTTTTACTCAGGCATGTGTTGGCTGATTTTAGCCCTTAAATACAAATTTCTCCCCGCTCACACAAAGCTCCTTTAAGGTCTAAAGGTAGAAGCAGTGCATTCCTAAGACCCACTCCCCTCCGTCTGACTCTGAGCCCGTGCTGAATGCGAATCCCCATCCAAACATCCCTCCGCTCCTCCGCCTCCCCCGCCTCTCTCTCTCTCTCTCTCTCTCTCTCCAACTGGCAGCTGGACTGCATTACCACGCCAGGGAATCCTCCCGGATCAGGATCCTGCTTTGGAAACCCAAAGCTTTAAGGGATGGACTCTCCCATACACATGTTTTATCCATTATGTCCAACAATACACACACACACTTGCGCGACACACTCGCTCCCTCCAATTCAAACACTTTCTGAGCGAGGGAGGTGGAGGGATCTAAGGTCTGATCCATCCGCTTATCAATCAATCGGGGAAAAATCTGATTAACGTCGTTACATGACAGCTAAGTGGCGGCGCCGTAACGCTGTGCTGTAAAATTTGGCTGCTGCATTTAGGGAAAATAAAGCCCGCAATCAGAATTTCTTTTCCCTGGATTCCCCTTGTCTGCGCTCATCCCTCCACGCAGGCCGTGCCTGTTTGTGCCAGATCGTGTTGTATTTCTCTGAGAATTTTTATCCAGTGCAGCTTTTAAAAAATTGCCAGTCAACTGTCTCCAACTTTTTTCATCAGAGTATCTGGTTTGGCTCTGACAATTTGTTTGCTTTCTCGGATTTCTCGCTGTGTTGGAAATGATAACCTGGCTGGTCAGTGGGTGTGAGTAAGATCCCACATTGTTTTTGTCATCACTGAATACAATTTTGGTAACTGAACCAAACAAATATGTGGGCTGATTTCACACTCTGGAAAGCGATTCCTGACAGTGCTGCTTTTACAACGATGTTTAAATGTAATGAAGTTGTAGGCAATATTAAAATAAATCACAGAGTGGTAATGGAAGTAGTCTGGACCTTGGTATGCAGAGCCACGAGTGCCCGTCTCGTCTGTGCAATGGAATAAAGTCCCTCCGATCAAAGCTCTCCAGAGAGTGCCGCTTATTCATTAATGACCAAATAAAAATAATCCTGGCCATCGTTTGTCGTGATGCGACGCAGATGGCGGAGGAAGAGTGCAATTTTCGCGCCGTGTCTGCTCGGTAACTGCAGCTAACGAGCATCAGCTGGCGGGCGCAGATGTTGGCGCCATGATGAGAGACTTGTGTGTGTGTGTGTTTGTGCTTTGCAGGTGTGCAACAACAAGCGGAACTGCCACTGCGAGGCGCACTGGGCGCCGCCTTTCTGCGGGAAAACCGGCTTCGGCGGCAGCGTGGACAGCGGGCCGATGAGACGGGCGGCCGGTGAGTAACGTCTCGCCGTCCCCTCTTAAAATAAACCACCAACAGACACAAAATAGCATTTGAGATGTGGATTTGGATGCGATGCGGCCGTGCTGACCTCCTTCCTCCCCCCTCCCGCCTGTGTCCTGTGGTGGCTGTGTGCTGTAGATGTGCCTGTGTGCGTATTAATGTGTGCGTTGTCGTATGTGGCATCAGCCGACAGTGTGGTGGTCACTGTGGCCAGCCTGGTCACCCTGCTTAGCCTGGCCGTGGTGGCGGGCGTGGTTTTCTTGAAGAGGAAGACTCTGCTGCACCTCCTCTTCACCAAAAAGAAGAGCACGCTGGAGAAATTCAGGTGAATTATTGATACTTTTACTCTTGGTGCTTCACCTTTGTGGAGGTACCTGCGCTGAAGCCAGTATGACTGGAACATGCACACACACACAACTTGGAGTGGGAACCACCACCACATTACAGGAAGCCTGGCTTTTGCCCACATCTGCAAACTTCTTGTTTTTATGTTATTTATGTTTCTCCACCTTCTAGATCTGTGGAGACCTCTCGACCAACGACCCCCGCCAGGCGTCCGTCCGCGCTTAGCGCCACGCCGCAGCGCAAACCGCCGCCCAAGCCCTCTGGATCCAGCGTTTATAAGGTGTGTTGTCGGTTAGAAGTACAGCTGACAGGTATGCAAAAGAAGCAACAAGAAGAGGTAGAATTGATGTAAAAGTTCCTTTTTGTAAAACAGAAATGAAATCCAAGATTAAGTACAAGTTAAAAGAAAAATGGCAAAAGCAATGGGAAGAGGAGAGGACAGGAAGATGGTTTTACAGAATTCAAAGACTAGCAGGAGGGATGAGAAAGACCGCAAGATCACATACAGAGGAAACCAAAATTTCAAGACTTTGATTTGGACACACAGGACGAAGCAGCACACTTTTTAGAATAAAGAAACATACATCGGGAAATTGTGACTCGTATGACTCACAGGAAACCACAGAACACATTATACTGAGTTGTCCAAAATACAATGATAAAAGAAGAGACTCATTTTGAACCTTGGGAAAATTAAGTTGAGATTGGACTTAAAGGACTTCACAAAGAAGTTCGAATGAGAAATTTTACAATGCATTACTGCAGTATCTTAAACAAATTTGATAACGAGAATATGACATTGAGTTATTAGTCCAAAAATCCTTAAGTTTGTTTGTTTATTATTATTATTATTATTGTTGTTGTTGTTGTTGTTGTTATATTACTATTACTATTATTGTTGTTGTTGTTGTTATTATTATCATTATTATTATTATCATCATTATTATCATCAATATTATTGTTATTGTTGTAGTTGTTGTTGTTTTGTTTTGTTTTTTTTCTCCCTCTTAATAAGTATGAGCACAATGAAGTTAGAAATCCCAGTCCACACTCCATACACTTTGGTGGCGGTAATGCACCAAAACATTGTTTGCCAACCGCCATAAAACCCCATAAGCAGAAGAAGAAGAAGAAGAAGAAGTCCACTTCCATCACGTGTGTGTTTGCATGTGTGTATTTGTGTGTGTAAGCACACTTTAGGCTGCTGGACACTGCTTTGATTTCTACCTTGATAAGGCTTTGTCAGAGCCCAGCAGTCTAGGCGCTAATCTGGCCCCTGCTGGCTCGACACACACACACACACGCACGCACATACATTTTCTCTGGCCCTGCTAATCAGCCGCTATTCATTCCTGAGCTGTTGACAAACCCGGATGGCAGCTTGCCGGGAAATTGAATCACCCTCTGCATATCGTAGGAATATTAATTAAAGCGGCCGTGCTGGCAGGTGGCGAAGGAAGTCGTAATTGAGCGCCGACTGGTTGACTGTGACCATTTAATGAACAGAGACAGAATCCGAGTATTGGCATTTGTGTCCGTTTGTTTGCGACAAAGAGAGGCGAGCGCGGCTGATTGATTGCGGCGGGAGAGGGCGCGAGATTTTGATTTGTTTGTCAGAGATGATGAGCGCCGAGGGAGGCGATCGGGAGTCCACATTTGCATAACAGCTTTATTTATTTATGCTGCTGTACGCGACATGTATATGAATGTGTGCGTAGGTATCACTTACTGTTCGAGGACTGCTTTGTGTTTATGTATTTATGCAAAGCCGGTAGAGATTATTAGAATTTAGACACAGGATTTAGTCGGGAATAAGTGGAGCACTGCCACCAACCAACAACATCACAGTTTGACATACACACACGCATCTGAGTTTAATCCCACACACAACCAGGTTATTCAAGTTCACACTCCGCACTCGGGCACCTTGTTTACTCCTCATTAGCTCTTTACACTCCCACTGAGTGACAATTTCAAGCTACTTGTCTATTCTAATCAACACCATTGCTCCAGCAACTTCTGTGTGCGAGCGGGTGTGTGTGTGTGTGTGTTGTTCTGAAGCCAAATCCCGTGATGCCATTTGGGTTCGGTGCGCTAGCGGCGGAGCAGAGGGCCAACAGCTGGCCAGAGCATGTGGACAGACTTTGGTTTTTACAGTTTTTTAAAATGTCATATCCAATAATGTTGTTTCTGGGCTTTATGGGAGACTGTGATGTTTGCCGTTTTATAATAACGACTCTTTTATGAGGGAAGTAAAAGCTGCACTCTTTACTCCGGCCCAACACCTCTAGAAGCTCATTTTAAGTACTGCGAATGAGGCCGAAGATAAGTGGACCTGGAGCGTTGCTGCCATAACAGATGAATCTTTTGTCTCCCTCCCTCTCCCTCTCCCTCTCCCTCTCTCTACCTCTCCCTCTCTCTCTCTTTCTCCCCCTCTCCCTCTCTCTCTTCAGCCCTCTCTCCTGAGTGCAGAGCCCCTCCT
>OMPJ01021908.1:8200-44029 GCA_900312935.1 Carapus acus
TGCCGCCGGGGCGAAGCCGGTCCCCTCCCCGCCGCTGCCGAGCGCCAGCTGCGGCTTGGCGCCGGGGTCGTAGGCGGCGTCCAGCGCGGGCATGTCCACGGACATGTCGAAATTAGGAGCGGCGGTGTCCATGATGACGGACGGCTCCTTCTCGTCTTTGATGAACTTGTACGCCGGTGCCGCGGCGCTGCTACCGGAGGACGAGCTTAAACTCTCCGGCGAGGCCACGGAAAGTTTCCCGTAGTTGAGGAACTCGTCGCCGCGGCAGTAATACTTGCCGCCGAGGGACGCGTCCACCAGGCTGCAGTGTTTGAACGCCTCCGCGTCGCCGCCGGCGGAGCTCGAGCACTGCAGCGCGCCGCCGGTGCCGAAATTACGCGCCGAGCTCGACGCGGAATTCGGCGCCGGCGCGTCGACGGCCAGCTTGGCGTGAGAGTATCCTGTCGCCATTAGGTTGTTGACGCTGGAGAAGGTGGAGTCGGCCTGCGTGGCGGCGATGGCGGCGTTCATCCCGCAGTTTAGCTTGTGTTCCATCTGCCGAGCGCGCGGCGCGCACGGGAGAAGTGGCCGGTGCGCACTGGCGCCTGGAGACTGCAACGGGTGGAGCGGTGCGGCGCGGCTGCGTCTCCGCCGAGAAGCTTGCGGATGTCCCCCTTGTCCTCTCCTCTCGTCCTCCTCCCAAACAATCTCTCCTCACTTTACCGACGCGGCTCTCCTCCCGCTGGTGTGTCTCCCCATCTCCAATATCCGAGCGATGTCCCGGGAATCAGCTGCGCGCAGAGAGAGATGTCCGCGTCCGTGTAGGCAGGACGCGCGATAAATCGCTGCTTGTTTATCTCTGCATGACCTCACAGTCTCCACCCTGTGCGAGGACCTGACCTGACCAGGCTTCGGGATCACGGTGTGACCACCACAGGGCGTAAATTATTCCAAACATCTCCCCAATCAGCAGTAGCAATGCAGCATCTGACCGATAGATCTGTTTTGTGATGATTAAATTAACCGTTATATCATCAAACTTCAGCCTGGATGGACTCTCCTTTTACTCTCCTCGGCCTGTGCTACGTCAATAATCACACATGGTCCGTCGATCAATCGCGCAGGTCACGCTTAAAAACGAAACGTAACCCCGTTTAGTTTACCATGTTTGGAAGTGAGGCTGTGTTAGTGTTTTGGTTATTTTGTTTGTGGTCAAACTCGTGCAGGGTGAAATCGACACTTGGTCCTGGGTGTCAAACTGTCTCATTTGAATGCTTAACACAGTATCGTCGCATGATTTCCCTCTTTTCCAGACAGGGATTCCTCCTGCCCAGACCATCTGCTGGGTAGAGTCCAAATCGGAGGTTCTCCAGAGCTACTGGGCCAAAGTGAAGCAGAAGTTACCGCAGGAGGTGCAGTGAGAGGAAATGAGGCTGAATTTATTGCTGCATATTCACATGTTTCTGCATCTCTATACCAAAACAGCTGCAACAACTGAAGCTGGTTGGTATGGCTGTTTGTTTTTGTGTCCTTTTTTTAGGCGTCATATTATTTCCACAGAGGGAGTTGTGACCCGTCATCATCCAGAGGCACCTGGCTGCCTTGGTGAAAGTGCTGCTGGGCAGGAGTGTCTTGCTCAAGGGCACTTAGGGTCAGTCGAGGGCGTCCAGGAGGGCCCCGGAACTCAACCAGCAGGCTAAAAGGCGAGTCTGACCAGCAAGTAAATGGGGACTGTTTCAAATTGGATGGGATGGACTAATTTGCATTTGAAATGTGTGTGTGTGTGAGTGCGTGCGTGCGCGTGCGTGCGTGCGCGTGCGTGCGTGCGCGTGCGCGCGCGTGCGTGTGTGTGTCGGGCTGAGATGATGAAGGTTGGGGTCGCCATCCCAGCGTGGAGTCCCCGGCTATCACACCCCGGCAGGCCTTGGCTCTATCTCCTGCGTCAGCCGTTTGCTTTTATCGCGGATGATTCCCGGGCTAACTGTTAGCCCGCTCGCCCGCCTCTCTCTCCTATCGCCGTGGCGACGCGGTGGCCTACTTTCCCATTGTCTGGAATTTCTTCCGTGTTGTGGTGTGCAGATGTTGTTTTCATTTGCCGGCGAGCGCTGGTTTGAGTGACGAGTGATTTTTTTTTTTCAAATGACCCAGAAGCACCATAGCACATATCACTTCAAAATTTAGAAACTAGAAAAATAGTCTGAATGCTAAAGCGAAATTTTGTTGTAAGTCGTGATTTAGATATATAATGAAAGTTCTTTCAGTTAAGGTACAAGGACAAACCTTTTCAAATACGGGGCAATCCTGCACACCTGGCCAATCACAGTGCTACAGGGGCGGGGCTTCGGCTACAATCTCCCTAATGGCGTCAATCGGAGAGGGTTTTATTTTGAAGCATTTACCATTTACCAAGAATTACAAAATGAAGACTTAGAATGTGGCATTCCTACAAAGTCATTCTTACGCACATTCCCCATCAGACTTAGATATTAAATATTGATTATCTGCTTGAATCTGAGGACACATCAGCAAATAACCACTTCCAGATTTTCAAACACAGGCCCAGAGTCATCACTGTGTGGCACTTGGCAGCCTGTGAGATTTTGTGTGTTTTTAATTTGACTATTGCACACAGACTCACAACGTGTGTGTGTGTGTGTGTGTGTGTGTGTGTGTTTGTGTAAGCAGCTTACACTCCTCTGATCTGAGTGCTGAGAGACGAGAGCCGTTCATCTACCTGACAGGTCAGACTGCTCTCTCTTTTCTCTTTTTATTTTTTTTCACTCCCCTCTTCACCGCAAACAAGAGCAGAGCAGCAGCTGCTGTGAGGCCGCTGCTGTTCCAAATCCACAAGAGTGTGCGAGAGGAGAGTTAATGGGGGAAATCAGCGCTAATGGCAACGAGACATTCTGCTCAGGTGATCAGCAAGACAATAAAAACACAATCTGACAGACGGGGAGACGTTTATCTCGGATGGAATGTGGGAGTGCAGGCAGAGGGAGTGTGGGAGGGATGAGGAGGGGAGCCGGGGGGGTTGCTACCTCTCATTAACCAATCAATACTTGATCATGGGCGACAATATGATCCAACACGCAAATAGATTTATTTTTATATTGTGCCTGCTCTTTGTCACTGTGCCTTAGGCTGTAGAAAGAAAAAAATCGAAACTTCCAAACAGTGACATCTAGTGGTCAGCTGTTCGCACTGAACATTGTTGTGAAATCTTACTCGGCGCCATCATGTGGTGAACGTAATGAGTTTTTAATACTTGGTATAACAAAAGCAGGAGGAGGCCTGTTATGCAGTTTTGCTTGGAAATCAGATGATTTATATCAAGAGAGGCCACAAAATAATTGTTATTCTTTCGTATTTGAAATTAAGAACAAACTGCAGCTTCATCACTGTTACAGAGGGACAAAATGAAAATCTAGACAAATATCAATAAGTATGTTCTGTGGCATGAAATCATGCAAAAACTAAAAACGCATAAATATTTCGATCCAGCTGTGTGTGAGAGAACCAATCTGAATCTTAAAGTTTGGATATTTTGGCCTGAGACGAAAAACAGTCAAATCTGAGGAAATTAGGGCCAGCCGGCGTATTCAACATGGAAGAAAATGCTTATTGAAGTCAGATCTGCTGAATGTCACTCATCTCAAATGTTATCGTGAACTGGCAGAATCCCCAAACAAGCCGAGCTCTTCCAAAGTCGCAACAGAATTCCTCAATGGCACTGAAGAATCCCGGAGGAGGACTTCACCCCCACACGGACCCACGGCCAGAGACGCAAACATCACAAACAGGGACAAAAACACATCAGGCTGTTTAGTGTCACCACCACATCAGCAATAAACGTTGTCTTCAGAAATCTAATTTCTGTCAATGTCCTCAATACCTTTGCTCCCCTGACCAAGGTTCTCTCCAGCCTGATCCCTGCTCCTCTCAGTTCCTCCCCTGCTGAGAACTGATGACATCTCCCAGCTGCGAGATCATCCCCGCCAGCAACTCCACGTCGTGGCTCTGCCTCTCCAGCAGCTCGTAGCGCAGCCCCGAGATGTCCTGCTTGATCTCCTTCAGCTCACCTGAGGGGAAGAAGAGACGGGCAACATCACTGACCGAGCTGGCTCGGCTGGCGAGAAGACGAAGAGGTCTGGTCCTACCTTCATTCACCTCGTCGCTGTCTCTGTCTCGCTGGGCCCTCAGGATGTATCGTTTCACCAGGCGATTCATTATTTTCTGCGTGATGACGAGAGGAAACGAGTTGACGTGAGCGTCAACCGCCAACCAGGCAGAAGGAGACGCTAAAGATCTCAAGCTAGCGATACTTCAGGTTGCATTTACCTGGTGATGAGATGGAGAAGACGACGTCTCCACCCTGATGTCTTCTTGCTGCCTCAGCTGAGGGAAGAAGCAGAGTTCCCCTTAGTTTCGATGCTTTTGCTTCCAGAAAGTTGTGCCCTTTGTCATGCTGCCATCCTCTCACCTTGCTGAGTTCCACCTCGTCGTTCACGTGGCCTTTGATTTCCCCATGAGTCAGCTTGTGGAGAGACTCCCTGGTCCTAAGCAGGAGGCCGAGGATGCACTTTGGGCTGGGGACCAGGTTGAAGGGCACAGGCAGCGTGCGGCCATGCTCGAAGTAGGAGAACCAGAGTTTTGCTCGAGCAAACTTCCACTCCACGTCGGCGTCGTCCTGTGGCAACCATGCGGACACAAAGGTGGGGGTGAGCACATTCTCTTACCTTTCCCCTCTGAGGAGGACCTCACGCTTGACAGGGTATCTTCAAGTCATAAAGGTGTGCGGGGTCCTAAGCTGGACGGCAGACTCGCCTCGATCTCCTGGAAGGAGCTGTTGAACATGGCGATCAGCATGTTGAGCAGCACGATCACCATGATGATGTTGTAGACGCCGTACAGGACGTAGCCGATGTTTTCTATGAACTTGTGGTCGATGTTTATGACCACCGACTTCACCTCCGACAGACCAAAGATGGCCCAAAACAGCGTTTTGAAGCTCTCCTCTAGCCTGAGGAGCACAGAGCACATGACAGACCACAGAACGCGTGCAGAGGTACAAACATCAATGGCGTCGTCGTGGCGAGACTTACGTTGTGAAGGCGTCGTTGTACTTGGCTCCGAGGTAGTACGAGTACAGATTGAACATTCCGATCATGAACGCAACAAAGACAGTGATGAAAATCACCATGAATTTGAAAATGTCCTTGACGGTCCTTCCCAGCGAGATCTGCAGCGGGCCGAAGCTCTCGTTGGCGGGCAGGATGTAGGCGATCCGGGAGAAGCTCAGCACCACGGCGATGGCGTACAGGCCCTCAGAAATCAGCTGGGGGTCAGAGGGCATCCAGCTGACTCGAGCTGAGAGGCCAGCGAGAAGTGAGTTACATACAGGGAATGTCCAAAATATGTACAGAGACTATTTAAATTACCTGTAAGTATCCCTTATTTTCAATTGCATTAAAAACAGTAGTAGTAGTAGTAGTAGTATTACCATCGTTGTTTTAGTGCTATAATTTCTCTACTGTAACAAATTATTACCACATTAAGAGTCAAAATTATTTTTTACCTTTTTTTGAACAACATCGTGTTGTTTTTCTGTTAATTAAGTTTTTAATCTTAATATTAACATGCTCTTTTTCAATGAATAGTTGTTCTACGGCTAATGAACAAGCAACTAATGCGAAAAAAAGAATAAATGAGCAAATTCAGAGAAAGTTAAAACTTCTACTGCTATGATACTTTATCTAGATTCTTAAAAACGCACCTATTATACAACCAAACAGGTCCAAAAACTGTATAAAATTTTCTTCCCCTGTGCCTTTCCCGCTCGTTTCCTGCTAGCAGTGTTTGGATCGTAAGAGAATGTTGACTGCATTCTGTGACATCAGAAACATCTGTGATGTTTACTGCATGGCAGTGAGTGAAGCCTGATGTGTTTTCCCCTGTTGGACGGGTGGCTCACCCAGCTGGAAGTACTGAATCTCTGCTGGGAGGCTGACGTTGGACACGTCAGCAAAGTGCTCGTCCACGTAGCACTGGGCCGAGTAGGCGTGCCAGAAAGCCATTAATCTGGTGATGAAAGAGGTCATGAAAATGGCCAGAATCCCAAAGTCCAGAAGGTTCCACGGCTCAGACATGTACTCCCGGATGTCCTGCGACCAGATGCCTTTACATTCCTCCCAGATCTTCCCTGTAAACCACAATAAAACCCCAAATGTCAGTCGGTCTTGGCGGAGTCGACCACAGGAAAATCTGTCTGCCTCACCAAACCGCAGATTATCTAAACCGCTGCAGCGCGCAGGGAAGGCCTGCACAGGGAATGTGTCGCCTTTCCCAGAGCAGAGCCTCTGATTTATTGAGGTGTCGTGTGCTATGAATACATAATTATCTGTGTGAGCAGATTCTTGGCATGATAGATGTTTGAATATTTGTAACTCCTCCGTGGCTGCAGCGGCCGCGACCCCGTGAGCGTGACCGTCGACCGGAGTCCAGCTGCCTTAAATCAAAGCCGTCAAAGAGACGGAATGTCACGGGGGAGACAGAGGAATACATTAAAATCTGGGTAACAGGCAGGGGCAGCTGGCAGTGCTATGAAGGGTTCACGACAAAGACGAAGGGGGGTAAAGACGTGACGAGGACCTATGACCCAGGATATGATGAGGATCTCCATCCAGGTGAAGGGCGTGGTCTTCATGCGGAACAGCTGCGAGGGGTGGTCGCGGGTGGTCATGTTGGGCAGCAGAGACGTCCCCTCGAAGCGGTCGGCCGCGTTCAGCACCAGCAGGCCGAGAAAGATGATGAAGGAGGCGGCGTGGGCCACGAACTTGAGGAAGGGCCCCCGCATGAGTCGCCCCAGCTGGGGGAGAGGAGAGCGAGAACAGTGCAGACAGACGAGGAGGAGTGAGAGGATGGATGTGCCTCTTACGTCTCTGAGGTTCGCTGTGATTTGCCATCCGGGTGAGTAAAAAGTGAAGGTTCCATAGTGACAATTCAAGAAAAATCTCATTCTTTACTCCTTTTGTTAAGCTATGTTGGAATGTTGGCACATTGGCTACCATCAACTAGGTCCTTCTTGTTCCACAAGAGGTCGCCACAGAGCAACAAGGCCGTTCTTACCTTGCTGGATGGTGCGATCCAGTAAACGCAGGCCAACAGGGGCAAACCCAAGGCAACACCCAGGACCAGGAGGATCTTCACCGCCGTGGTTTGCTGCCGTACTCCGGACAGGTTTTCGTACCAGATGGAGAGGAGCTGCTGCTGGCAGTTCGGATGTGCCACAAACTGACGCAACACATCAGTCACATTAGCAGAAATTACAATGGCAGAGTGCGTACGTCTAATAAATAGTTTTTGGGGTGGGTGGATCACAGTCCTACCTTTTTGACCTCATATTTAATGGCAAGTTTCAACCTAATGAGGTTTTGCCGGCTGGAGGTCTCTGTGTCCCTGCAGGCCTCCGAGTCCCCGTTTAGTATGGCCGTCACCTCCTCTGTGTTCCGGCACAGGTCCAGCAACCCCACCACAAAGTCTTTACACTGCATGGACAGCTTCTTGTAGTCATTCTGGGAAGGAGCAGAGCAAAAAGGGCAAAACGGAGAAAACACTGACAGTCACTCTGACGTGGGTTGCTGAGCCGAACCAAGCAGGTCCCTGAGCTGGGTGCTGCCCACGGGCCGTAATTTGCCCCCTCTCAAATACGTTTTGAGGGACCATGGTGGCGACTTTGAACCAATGGTAGGTCCGAAAACAACAACACAAGTAAATATCCGACACCCACCTTGAACTCCTTCTCGATGTTTGCCAGAACTGCTAGCTCGTTGCTGAGCTCCAGAGCCGCCATCACCGGATCCTCGCTGGAGAGGGACAGGTAGGCCGGACTGGCCAGACCTTTGTACGCGTTGATGCGAGACTGCGAGTGGCTGAAGGAGTCGTGCCTCTGCTGGTCGCTGCAGGCGCCGCACTGGCAGAAGTAGTCGTGCGGTCGCTCGATGCGGGCGCCCTTGATCAGGAGAGTGTGCACTATCTCGTACTCGTGGCACTGGGAGGCCAGAACGATGGGCGTGATGTCGCGGGAGAAGCGAGTGCCGTCTTCGTCGTAGGCGAAGAAGTCGTCGTGGGTCTCGGCCTGGCTGGGACTGTTGGTCAACCTGCGGCCGTCGGCGAAGGCCTGGTGGCCCAGTATGGCCTCCACGATGCGGACGTAGCCTTTGCTGATGGCCAGCAGCAGAGCGTCGCCGATCCTCGCCAGGTTCTTCCTCTGCAGGAGCAGCTTGGTCACCTCCAAATGCTCGTTGGCTACGGCCAGCTGCAGCGCGTTCTGCCCCATGTAGTTCACGCAGTTGACGTTGAGGCGGGACAGCTGCAGCATGCGCCTCACCTCGGGGATGTTGCCGTATTCGGCAGCGTCTAAGAAGAGCTCCTCCGTCAGGGACGGGCTGGAGGACGCCTGGGCGCAGAACATGGAACCCGCTCCTCTCAGGGCTTGTCTGCGGGGTTTGGCCATCGTCTGACGAGCCATCGTGTGTCCTGTTTGAGCATCCGTGAGGAACACCGGTGAGAAGTGGAGCTAAACGTTGGATTTATTTGTGTTTCAATATTTTCAGACTTCTTCTTGTTTTCAATGGTACAGTCAGAAGGAGACATCGAATCACCTCAACCGGACATACGTGCAGACAAGCAGGAATTTGACGTGCCGCTTGGCCCTTGATGTTCAAGCAGACATTTTTGAAGTGTTTCTGAAGAAAAAAAGTGATATTTGCTAGCAGGAGGAACGTCGACCATTTTCTCTCCCTGGTGTTTAATAATAGGAAATTAGAAATGGGGCCATTCCAGCTTCCAAGCCTCAGCGGTCCAAAGCCGCCGCTGTGCCACGACCAGCTGGTGGCATCCCGGTTATAACTCACACTACAGGTGCGACGCCTCCCACAGACTCATCATCTGCTCTCCCTCATATCGCAAGCCACCGCCATTTTTCTGCTCTTTCCGTCCCCTGAGTCGACGGAGCACCTCGCACGAGGGGGCGGATGATTTCACGGCCTAAAGCAGCTCCAGGAGGGTGAAGCCATGCGTTGCTCTTTCTGCTGCGATGGTAAACACGCCTCCCACCCGGCCCACCACTGCTACAGTCGCCCTGACTGGGAGCAAGGAGCAAGTTGGCTTTCTGCTAGGCCGTTAATCGAATTGGATGGCTATAGCGGGGACGATGACTGATGGGGGGGCACGTCCTTTCCGTCAGTCATAATTAAGTCTTAACAAGATTCCGCACAAATGTGGAATATGGAACAGGTGCCTGCTGGGTAAAGCGTGGACCTTTGGGATGCTTGCTTTTTATTCTACGATACATGATCATCTTTGTGAGACTTCCTCACCACTTGATCCACAGTAGGGTTCTATTCCTTTAATTTTCAAAAGAGTAAGCAGAATATTGAGAGGCATTACACATACACACACATGCACACACACACATATGGATATCTGTTTTGTTTAGACTTGGGACTGTTTGCATACGATTTGTAACTTTTAGAGGTACACTTTTAAGCACTCGAGTAAATGATCAGAATGCAGCCTTAAAATGTCTGAAAATAAATCAATTTCAAGTTGTTTATTTCATAACCACGTGTAAAATAACACCGCAGATACGATCGAATCTGACTGACCGTGTCGCAGCTCGTTTCGCCGGATTCAAATTTATTGGATCTGCAAAGTTCGTCTTATTAAATGAAGCAATTTTCCATCTATTCTTCCAAGTTTTCCGTCCGTATTCGGAGCGCCTTACTCACCTCAGGTCGTCTGCCGAGCTCGGCTTCACCCCGACTGGAACTCCCCAAAGAAGAAACAAATCAGACCGGCCCGCTGCACATTAAACATCTGATCGCGGCTCCAAGTCGAGCGACGGTCTCTCGCTACGCTGACTCCTGCGCCTCTTAGCGGCGGCGAGGGAAAACGCAGCTGCGCCTGCGTTAAAAGGCATAGACTGCGAGCCCTGCCTGCACATACTGTTTCAAATCATCACAAAATTCGTCAGAGTCCGAAAAACTTTTCGTCTCCGGCTGTCACTGAATTCATTTATTTCTTATTTGGGAAAAGAAAATCGCGTCAACGCAACAACAAAGCAACAAAAAGCCGCAGCACATATTCACCTGCTGGGAGTTTTCAGAGGATTATGGGATGCGGTGGTGCGGAGTGTACATAAAACAATCACCAAAAGGCAGATTTTCACTAAATCCTCTTAACTCACCGTCCCATCATTGTTTCCATCACACCTCCAGTTTTATCTCTATAAGAGCGGCACAATATCACGTTGCTCATTTGATAGAGCTGCTATTTCATTAATTGTGTGGGTAAGACTTGTCAGACTTATAGATGTATTTGTTATTTGAAATATACCTCATCTTTGGCAATAAAGTCCACATCAATCAAATAATCATCTTATCAAGGTGTTTGCGGAATTTTGTTGATATGCTCACATCATTATAGCAGTATATATTTGTATTTACTATGTTCTTGTTATCATCAGAGGCATTAGTGAAACTTTGTCTGGTTCACTGACTAATTTGAAAAGGCCTAAAGGAAATTTGAGTGGGGAAGTTCATATCACTAAGGCGTTATCTGACAGTTAGTGTATTGTATTGTATTGAAGAGAAGTCAATCGCCGCTTTAAAAGTGAATCTCTATAGCGCACTTCAACCTCAATCCATGCCGGCAATTGTATTTACGGGTTTTACGACACTCGTGAATGCAGCACAGTCCTCCCAACCCGCCTCCCAACTCTTGCGCCATCTGCTGGTCGTGCCGTGAATGGCGCCACCCTCCTGGTTGCCGGGGTAGCGCGTCCCGTGTTGCCATCATGGTGGAAACGTACACAGACAAACTCCAGCGGGACACAACCTCAGCAGGTTAATTTAGACACAACGCCGCGTTTTCACGGCGCTTTTATTGAAAACGTCGCTATGTGACGCCATCGCCGACGCCATTATTTCTCGCGCCGTTTTTCAAATGAACTCTGACGCCATTAGCAGCGTGCTGCGGTGAACCTGGACTACCGTAGCATGAGTTTGATTTTTGATTTCTTTTTCACCTGAAAAATGGACCAAATGGCACAGACGCGATTACTCTGACCATCAAGGAACTACCTAGGAAATTGGCTGTTATGTCAGTTTTCCAGGAGAACTTCTTCTACAACTCGTATCCTGCAGCCATGTTCATCTAGTAACGTTGTGGGAGAAAAGTCGATTATGATCGCTATTCATTTGTACATATGTATGTGTATGTATCAGATCACATTCGAAGGAGATGTTTTATTTAGCTCAAGTCTATCTGCTCACTTGAAGCACTGGTGCTAGTGTCATCTACATATACCATCTCTGAATATTGGATGTGGCTAAAATAATGGAAGAGATGCTTGACTTTCAGGTGCAAAAATTGATGTATCGTTTTGCTGAGTTCATTCCCACAGATATCTCCTTAGCTGTTGGTCATCTCCAGAAATTCGCACTTCGGAGCTCATGGAGGCCTTGAAGATGAGCGCCAGTTCTTGGTGGAGGAGCAGAGGTCATGCAGGGCTCGAGCTCGCAAATTCTCAGCAGAAACCAACCGCCGAAGAAGGTCAGTTGCAATGAAGGATTGAGGCAGAATGTGTGTGTGCCTCCTGGACAGATGGCGCGTGTGTGTGTGTGTGTGTGTGTGTGTGTGTGTGTGTGTGTGTGTTACTGTGACACCTGTGAGGCCTAGATTTGTTTCAGTAGATCTTGCTGTCCAGGCCTGGTTGGAGATCCGACAGTGAGCGAAGGTCGTGACCTTTGGTGTCGTCGCCATGTTTGTCATGATGGAATAAAAGAACTTTTTAACGCACATCTCCATGGTGCACCTCAGGGGGTAAAAATGGACGCCCATGTGATGGAGTGATGTGCTCTGAATGCTACAGGTGGCAGTGAAAATATGGTATTTACATAAGATTACATATGATACAGATTCGTTAAGAAGATACAACATCAAGTATCTATAAAGCCACAGCCTCATGTTTGTGCATATTGCATAAAGATGCTGCTCTATCTGAATATTGCTCCTGCATGTAAAAAATAGTTTGCAAGATTTGGATATTTCATTTTAAAAAATCTGCATCGATCTCGTCAGATTTTTCGAGACATCCTGCCAACAATTATTCATCCCTAGAACGAAGTTGCCTCACCGTATGTGACGCATCCTCGCCCGCCATCACAATTATTTTGACACTTCGAATAAAGTATCAGTGAAACCCGTACGATGCAAAATGCACCTTTGCTCTTATCTGCTATGTGGCACAGTGGCTAACTGATATTTTAGAACAGAGACTTGTTCAGTCTGGTCAGTGTTAGGGTTCGTCGTGACTGTCTGAATGATGTTCAAAAATTTGAAACTCATACACAGCAAAACTCAAATCTACAAGTCTGTGCTGTTACATTTGATCACTAAAAAACCCCTACAGCAAACAGACAGCACACACTTTTAGCACAACCTGACAACGCTTAACCACAGTGAATGTCAACCTGTGGGTATCATTTACTTAAAAAACAGGTTATTTATGCAACAGACAAGCATCAGTGCCGCCTGTCTACGTCGGCCCACGGCGAGTCGTCGCCCTAAGTTATTAATGACACGCTTGATCACTCACCGCGGCCTCTGGACTCGGGTTTCTGTCTCTAAAACAGGAGCAGCGTAGATGTAATCGGCAGAGCTGTGCTTGGGTTTCTGAGGTTGTCGCTGTCGTCCGTGTGTCAGGGCTCTGGAGGAGCGCAGGAAGCTGTGGGACGTGCAGGAGCAGCGGCTCAGGGAGAACATCCTGCTGCAGCGCCGGCAGAGAGTGCAGGACGCCACCGAGCGCTTCCAGAGGGCCCATCTTCCTCCCCCTCAGAGACGAAGGCCATGTCAGCCAAACTCCATCTGAGAATTAACACACACATCCACACATACACAATCTGTAAAGACGCACTAATCTCTTCGTCTGCTGTCTCAGGTTTTAGAAGAATTTGCCCGGATATCGAAGCGGCCCTCAATCAGATTCAAGGCTCGTGCAGTCTGCCGCCCTCCTTCGTCGCCAGCAACTCCAACATCCACAGGTAGAAAATCGAACATGTTCTCCCTGCGGTCCACGTTAACTTCAGTTGTTGCTTTGGTAAAGCAGTGTTTGTTCTTCACATCTCGGACAAGGTGCGATCGTGCAAATCAATCTCCGCCTCTCCTCAAGCTTCATTCCTCCCCTTGATCCAGGGCTCTGCCTCTCGCCCCCAAACCTCCCCCCGTCTCCAAGCCGACCCCCTGCCGAGCTGCTCCGGAGGCTCACGGCAAAGTTCTGTCAGAGTGCAGCCCGAACTGGCTCAAGAACTGTCAACAGGGTTTTGCTGCTCTGGCGCAAAACCCTCAGGAGGAAGAAGAGGATGATCTCCGTGCTGAGGTGAGAACAAGTGTGTAACACAAACCTACAGCACACGTTGGTGGGAAGGAGGGTGAAGATATCACCGATAATACCAGTGCGCAATTTTCTTGGCTCTCACTTATATGTTTAAAGGATCACAACATCGGAAAGCTCATGTGGGTTTAGTTGTTGGTGTCGGTCTGCATTTAGGCCTCTAGGGGGCAGCAGGGTGGCGTCAGCGCGCCGTCTCCATCAGGAGCGTCCCTCCTGGCTGCCTCGAGGCTCCATCTGTCCTCTGGTGTGTTGTACATGTGAGCAGTGTGTGCAAAATAACTGGGCTGCATTAACTAAACTCAAGATGCAAGAGTCTGACGTGCATCTGCGTCCAGAAAGTTCCAATTTGAACGAGAGAAAGACTAAAATCTGGCCCACATTTTTAGAAAGTGACTAGTGGTCACATGCGTGACAGAACATTCTGCACGCACAACACACTCATACACACACACAAACACACAATCCACCCACACGCCAGTAATATTACCCAATAATAAAAGAGCCACATCCTGATTCAGATCCAAACCCACAAAGGAGGCAACAAAGACCTGGCTGGTGTACAAAAGGACACTTAAACACACATAAAGTTTATTCAAATCGAAATGCTCTTTTCAAAACACCATTTTGCCACATCATGTTGCATCAAAGCCGTCGTGTTTACATTCCACATCCGTCGCTGCAGACACGGCGACGCTTTCAAGCTTTGTTCAGCTGAGCCGCTCCTCTGTCAGTCAAGCAAAAATAAATCACACACACACACACACACACATACACACAAGTCCTCAGCAATCCGTCTCATGAGAGAGCAGCATTTTCAGCAGATGTCTACGTGTTGCAGCCAGGATAGGCAGATTTTTTTTTACCTTCTTCTCACCCTCTGGACTCTACAATGTGTGGCGTTAAATGGTTGATGGTTGCTGGGGAGGGGACTGGTGGTGATGTGTGTGTGAGTGTGTATGTGTGTTTGTGTGTAATCTCAGCCTTGACTTTGCCTGCCAAGACATGCATGAGTATCACCAGAGCAAACAAGGCTGCTCTTAGAGAGCTGACAGCTCCGTCAGCCGACGCCGCTGCATGTGTCACGCGTTTCATATGTGTTCCACGAGATACACGGAAAAGGTAACGCATCCCCTCAACTCTCAGCTCATCATCTTATATCCTGTCCTCATGTTTCAGGAGGAGGAGGCGTCTCCTCCTTGTCGCTCGGAAAGCCTCTCCAGCCTGGACAGCTTGGAGGAAGAGGAGGAGGAACCCAAGCATTGCGTCGTCGATTTGAACTCTTGCCTCGACTTTAAAAACCCCACGGCACCCAACGGGAGCCAAAGCAAGTCATCTGAAATCAAAACCTCCTCAGTAGTGCCACCTGTTGATGATGACAAAGGCCTCAAACCTACTCAGAAACACCACCAGGTTTCCCAGGTGCTTAACAACAAAAGTCACAACCCTCTCACGGCTCCCTCCTACCTCACATCTGTGGCTCAAACTCCTGCGTCTCAACCCCGGTCTGCTCCAAACAGCTGCTGCAGCTCAACTTTAAAGGACACCGACCTGAAGCACAGCGAGGAGCCGTCGCCCCCCAACAGCCCCAGCGACAACGTTATTGTCGTTACCGTCAACGAAGCCGCTCCGGGCTGCACCGGGCTCGAATCCTGTCCACAGGAACCGTTTGCTCAAGGTCGGGGTGTCTGTGGCGAGGTAGAATTAAAGCTTCTATCACCTGCAGAGATGCTTCTGCCTGCTAAAAACGGCATCGGCCGTGACATTAATTTTGGTGGTTGCCCAAAGCCCAACATCTTCCTGCCAGAGAGCACAGCAGACAAGGTCTCCCAAGGAGAAGCTGCTCAGCAAACAGGAAAAGAAAACCACTATCTATGCTCCCAGAAAGAGATCAGCGCTCCTCTAAACAACCTCAATAAGATTCTAAACTTAGAGCCCAAAATAGACAAGCCGGCAAGTGCGCTCTCCCTGCAACAGGCGAGCTTGTCTAACATTCAATCAGTCTCTACAAAGTGCCTTAAATGCCCCAAGGAGGAAGTGGCAAAATTACCTCTCTCCTTGGGCCCGTCCCACTCTGAGTCCAAAACCTGTCAAGTCAGATTCATCAAAGGGATTCTTAAAAAACACCCCAGTTTTGTGTCGGGGGACAGCAAGTCTCTGAGCGGCTTGGGTCATCGTGTTTTAACGAAAGAAGTAGCACTTGCGCTCAGAGACAGCGTGGAACTGACACGGACGAGGGGCAAAGACGTAGAGGGCAAGACAATCCGAAAGAAGCTGCGCTGGTTCGACGAGGCACATATGCAAAGCGAGGACAAAGGACAGAGAGTTAACGCGAGGACAGAGATAAAAAGCAAAGCGGGCGCTCTCTGTCCATCAAAGAGTAGCGCAGAGGACCACCAGCTAAGTCCCTCTACCGTCTCAGGGGCTTACAAGCACGGACCCAGCATGACCCCATCGGCCTCCCCTGGTTATCACTTTACAAAGCAAGCTTGGGCAGATGTCGGGGTTCAAGTCAGCCTGCCCCCGGAGCCGAGGGAGGAGGTCAAGGTTCCCTGGAACAGCCTCAAGAACGGGGGCTCCAAGGTCCCTCGGAGAGCCCGATCGGCCAGACCGGCGGCGGTTTTCATTTCAGGGATTCCCGTTCTGTCGCAGGCCAGAAAGGGCTCCGTCATACGACCCCAATCTGCCTCCGAGGTGAGCGAGATAGCTCAGACCCAAGGGAAGATGATGCTGCCTCGTCCCCCTCCACGGGTGGAAACGGCAGAGGAGAACACCGAAGGAAACACGCAGTGTCACCCCAGGACTGCTGTCAACAGCGATCAGGCCGCTGTCAACAGTAAACAGGGAGGAGAGCAATACTCAAAATCGTTACCCCAAGAACGGCAGGTGGTCCACGCAGAGGGCCGCAGCGTCTTGTACACACCGTCGCCACCTTCCAAAGGCCAGCAGGACGCCCAGGACAGCAGTGGACAAAAAGGGTCAGCGTACAACCAGAAAGAGCTCCGTCTGGACTGCACCCCCACAGATGAGCAGATCTCACAGCTTTGGAGGGGGGTCCGCAGCGCCTTAGCCACCAAAGACGGTAACGTATGTCTCGGCTTCAGCGGCTCTGCTGTTCCTTTGCTGAGACTTTTTTTTTTTTTGAGACATATTTTCCCTCACATGGATTTGGTGTCCAACCTCAAATTCAAAAGATCAGCCCAAAGTTGACCGGTTGTTTTTTAGTATGACGTCATGTAGCAATTCCACAGAGTCACATGTGAGAGTGGCCGCTGTTCTCACACTGACACACACACACACAATCTCAACCTCCGCTGAATGAACTCCAGGACTGACGGCTAATTTGCGTAGATTTCACTGAAAATTTAGCCTCTTTGACATGAGCCAGGGTGTTATGTTTCTTCTTCACTCTAGCTGCCCCCACCTCCCTCTCCTCTCTTTCCCTCTGGCCTGCGGGGTTTTCTCCTTTGGGAAAAAAAGGGGGTGCTCTGCCATCCTCCTTTTTTGGACTGTCTGTTGTTTTTATGCAGACCAAACCTCAACCTGTATGGAGAACAGAACCGACCCCGCCGGGTCGAGGTCTCCATTTTCTCCATGGAGGAAAACCGCTAAGTTCTGACCAAATAAATGGAACATTCTGCCAGGCTTTTTTTTTTTCTCTCGATGGACTTGGGTGACCCTTGAAACTTCCTGACTCACAATGCGCTGTTGTCTGCCTTCCCTTAAGCTTGTGCCAACGTGTCCCATGTTACTATCAACGGTGAAAGTCCTGTCAGCAGGACTCACACCACCATTGGGACGACCGGCATGTCTATCGCCCCTCTCAGTAAGATCAAATGTCTCCGGCCAATAGCATCTCAGGGGACAGACAGGACCGGAGAGTCACTCTCAAACACGACCAAAAATCTGATCAACAGTGTGACTTCATTAGAAATTCATTGGCCCTTAATAGATTAGCTGTAGATTAGCCTGCTTAGATGGACAAAAGATATCAGCAGGTCAAGGAATGTTGCATTTGTGCTTCGGTTTGCGCTCAATGTAACAAGCCGATGAGGAAACTGACGAGTGGACCCGCATTTGATTATTTCCCAGATTTGCGCAGAGGAAATAAGTGGACTATGGACTTGTCCCTGCCAGTTTTTACTCTGTGTGCACAGTGGTGCTGCAACAACAGGGCAACACATGAATGTTACAGGTTTTACACAAACCGTGTCTCTGTGTTGACTTCTGGGTGTAGACCGATCTGCTCACTGTCACATCTGAGATGCGTTTTGGAATTTGGAGCCGTACACGCGGAAGAGGGACTTGTGATAATACAACGGGATTTCCGTTTCCGCCATCAGAGCGTGTCCTGCCGAGACGACCGGCCCAGGAGAGCGCCAGAGTGGAGAGGAGGAACTACGGGGGAGAGCCGAGCCGTCAAGCCTGCTTCTCAGGGAACAGGCGGTTTCCTCTGCCCTCTCAGGTACACGCATGCAGCTGCCCTGTGGGGGAAAAGACAGACAGTCCTAAAGTGTGTTCCAACTTGTAGCTTCCACAGTGTCCTTGGCCATGGTGGAAATGACTAAGCATCACAATCGGGGCGAGGCCCCCTAGAGAGGCCTTGCGTTTGCGGGGCGTGGCCGAACATTGCCGTTGTCTCTTTGTACTCGAGCCTGTCCGGCATGTGCGTGCCATTGTGATTGATGCTTCGCCCCACAACGCGTCGCTGCGCACCGGAAATCACGCCTGCTGTGCACGCCCATGGATGAACTTGTCCTTGTTGTGTTTTGTGCAGCCAACGAAACAAGTGGCGGACCCGCTGAGACCCTACATCACCGAGGAAGGTAAACAAATGCATCTCCATGTTTAAGTAGCGACACCGGGGGATTTAAGAATCACGGTGCCGCAGTTGTTGAGATTCATGTGAGCATGAAACAGAAAGCAAGTGAAAAGGTGACATCTTGGCTCTGCCCGCAGGTTTGAACGGTGCGGCCCATTATCGACCGGCCAAGGGACGCGCGCAGGGCCTGCCGGAGGAAAAGCAAACGACAGCTGCCGTGGAAACGGCCAAAACGCCGAATCCCCGAGGAGTCCGCCCACAGCTGGGACTCACCACCATTTCCATGGAGGAGCAGAAGATTCTCCTCTCCCTGGAGCGACTCAACCATCAACTGCAACGTGAGTTTCGATCGACATCGAACCTGACAATCGTATTCGGAGACGGAAGAGAAAGCAGATAAAAATGTGGCCGCTGCTTCCTGTCTGGCAGGTGTGCAGGAGCAAGTAGCCGGTAATTCAGGCTTTGCGCTGATCAACGGGCCCTGTGTGAGTAGGACCTTCTGAGGGAATCCTCGCCTGTTGCGACACATGACACACCTCCGTCTTCACTCCCACAAATCCCTCCAATGTTTTCAGGAAACAAAGCCAACCCCGGCCTTTCACAAACATCGGGCGTTCCTGGCGGATGGCCACACTCCAAATCAGAGGAAATTGTGAGTGGAGGCCGTCCGGCCTTCTGTGGTCAGAGTGTTACACACATCCTGCAGAGCGCTGGATCAACAAGCACTTTATTAGCCTGTAAAAATGGGCTCAGCCTCCCCGCTGCTGACTGCAGGGTTTTTTTGTAAGTATAAATGAAAGAGAAAAAAATCTGCAGCACAAAGTGAAGAGTTGTTAAACTCAGAACTGCACAGACAATGTGACGCTGAATAACTTTTATTACTATTACTATTTTAGTTTTTATGACTTTTAAGTGCGATCCTCAGGCCTGGATTAGACACAGACCAATCACAAGTTGTGGCGTATTTATTATTAGCTCGCTAGCGTTGAATGTCTTGTATGAAATACAAACATTGATGCTGCAGCAGTCGGCTCACTCATAAGTGGGTATTCTAATTCGTGTCCCAGATGAAATTTGACGGCCTCTGATTTTTTGATTGTACACCCGTATGCCATGCAGAAATTTGTGCAATAGTAATAAATGAATTATCTTCGTAACTGTCCTACAGGGACGTTTCAAGCAAAAAACTGGCAAATGGCTGAATAATGTTATCGCCATTCTGATTTTGAATAAAAGCTATAATACGGTGGCACGATCCTCTTATTTTCCCGGTCATAACGCTGTCAGCACGTTTCGTGTCGGGACAGAGGAAATGAAAGTATTTCGTCTAGGGTGTGTTTACTTTTCTTTGAGTGAAGATGCACCAGACTCAACCTACTGGCTCAACAAGGCCATCCTGTGCCAGAGGGCTTTTCCTCTTTTGCAGTTACCTGAACTTTCCTCGTCTCCGAGTCCACAATTTCCAGAAATGAAAGTTAATGAGAAGCTATGACTCTGAATTGCTACTGTTGCGTTTGCATGTCAGGGGACTATTTCTGTATGATGCTAAACTGTCATCAACACAATGTTGTTGTTTGTTTTTCTTTTTTTGTGACATCTCTTCCTAAGAAGAGGTCCACCGAGGTTTCCCAAACGCAGAGATTAGCGATGTGACTGCAGTTGCCCCTCCTTTGTCTGCATGTCTAGCTTTGCCCCTCCGTCAGCTTGCTAGGACTTGTTCCTAGAGGTGGAGGAAACCCAAGCTCACTTGAAGAGAGCTCGCAGCCATGATGAAACTTTGTTGGCTTTAACCACAGGTCTCTGCTGCCGTGCGTGTGTGCATTCTTCAGCTTTTCGTCCAGGAGCTCCAAACAATGATGCGACTGTGGTGCGTCTCTGCCGTCCACAGTCACACATCAACTCCTTGTTATCTTACACCAAAAGTGAGAACAGACACAAAGAGGACAAACTATGCTCGGCTTTCCCTCCGATGCCTCCAGCGGACCTTTGACAAGCCAGGTGAAAAGAGATTCTCTGGTTTTAAAAAACCAGGACAAAAGATGTCCACTGTGATATGTGAGGAGAGACATCAATGTCAATGCTAGGCTGGCTGGCTTATGGTGATTAGCAAAGCCAAAAATGGACATTTGTGAGAGGCACAGAGGTTTTTGGATGTTCTTTTTCCTACACAGGTCTCCTAAAGCCACCAGGGTTCTGAAATTACCGGTACATGCAAAAGCAGCAATAATGTTCTGTGGATCAAGAGACACCACAGTGGGAGGGACCTGAAGAAATGACCAGAAGAACCTTAATAGTTCAAACAATACTTGAAAACTGGACCGCATTTCTCCAACGGTGTTACACTGAATGTTTTTTCACATTTTTAAAAACCATTGCCAGGGAACAGCGGACAGTTCCATGTCCAAAAATGATCGTGGTCCTTCTCCAGGGTTCAAGCTGATGAAAAGGAGACTGCAGCCTAATGTCATTTTGCAATCCATCTCCGATCACCTCCAACTTTCCTCTCCTCAACTCCTCCATGTTTTCAGGAAGCAAAGGCAACAACTAACAAGCCTGTCAGAGGCCCAGCTCCCACCCACTGGAGTCTGACTTTCATAGAATTATATTTTCAAAGTACACAAGAATAAAATGAATACTTGCATTCTTTGGTTTGGATTACTTGGCAGTTGCCGGGGCAAATGAAATATTTAGAAGAGCCAATTTACATTTTGTGGTCATATCTCCACTGGCAAGATCTGCACCAACTGCAAACACAGTCAGTGCATATTTGTTAAACGTTTAAAGTTCCACGCATTTTTTTCCCCCAGGAAATCACAGCTCGTCTGAAACTATTTTTATACTATTTTTGCTATCTTGCTTCTTATCATGCTGCTGGAGTCTTGCGTTATTTATCTTTGTCTGACTTTCTGTTTCCTCAATCAAAACGCCTCGACTAAATCTTTGGGCTAGAGGAAACAATGGTTTGCAGAGGGAAATGTTTCAGTGTCAACAGCGTGTTTACTTTTCTTTGATGCTCGCAGCACTACAATCACATCTCGTGCACCAGACTCAACCTACTGGCTCAACAAGGTGTCTCAGGGTGTGCCAGAAGGCCTCACCATGTCTACTGCAGCTGCATCGGACTGAGCCTTCCCCCTCCTTTGTGCCCTGGGCTGAATGCAGAATTTGGCTCCTCCAAAGACTTCTTGGGTTGTGAAATTGCAATTAGATTGTGGGTTTCTGTATTTAACCACAATTATTCACACTTCTAATGGCTTGTTTACATCCCATTTTTTAACATTTCAAGACCTTTACTAAGTCCATATCCACAACGTAAAGCAATACTTACCAGAATACCTGGACTGGGTCTCAAATAACCGTGAAACTAAAACATTCCCTAATACTCATTTATATTGATTCTTTCAAAACCAGTGAAACATACAGCAACTTGTAGTTGGCTCTGAAAAATTCAGTTTTCATATCTATTGTACACCTGTGAAACAGTCTTAAGAGCAAAGTATGGGTGTGCAGAGGGGACGAAACTATTGTATGTGTGAATTGCAAATGAAGAAAGACTGACAGCCCTGATCATTTCTGATTTTTTTTTTTTTCCTGTGTTTGTGAGTTTAGTTTGAAAGTCACACACTCCACTCGTGTGTAAATAACCTTAGAAAAGAGAATCAACCAATCAAGTGTAAATATGTTCACAAGAGCAGCAAAGCTTTTCTCCTCTCCGCATCAGGTAATTGTGGTTCATGCTGTTGTACCGCACAATGATAAGCGTAATTACATTTAAGCCTCTGCCGGTCCAACACCCAGAAAATTCGACAAGAAACAGCACGAGAGAGCAAAATAAGGCAGGACATCCTCACGGGTACAAGTAGGAGCTTGTGCTTTCGAGGGTTGTGGAGCGTCACCTCAGGTGGGGAGGGTTGAGGTAGGAGGGGGGTTGTTGAAATCTGTCACAGCCGATTGAACAGGCAGCAGCTGCCTGGTCCAGCTTCTTCTGGTGTGTAGGTGAAATTTTAATTGGATACATGTCAATGGAGGAATCGGAGTGGACGGCAAAGTAAACAACAGTCCTCATCCATCGGAAAGAGAGTATAGATCACATTCCCTTGACTCCGTTGTAGAAAGGAACATTCTTGAGCATTAACCCTGTATTTCATTCTTTCTGAAAATATTTGTCTACCACAGTTTAAAGTTTGACTGATGGCCCACATGAACCAAGCCTCTGTATCAAAACTGGGAACAAATGAGTTTTGCTGTGTTTTCTTTACACAGTAGGTAGATTAGGAAGAGTTGTTGTCCTTTTTGCACACGTTTATCTGACAGTTGTCATTAGGGTTGCACATGCATCTACATGCAACAACTTTTTTACGAATCTAGACTTTTCCCCTGTGCAGCTTTTGACTGGCAAACAAACAAAAACCCTTCTCGTCAGAGTTGCAATAAATAGCTTTCCCGCAAGTGGGAGAAACATAATATGCTCTGGGTTATGATTTGATTTCTGATATTTGACTGATAATTACCATCTCCCTCTAATGCTACAGGGGGCAGTCACGCTCCCATCTGCCCGTGCCGCTAGTAGCAACAGGGTGCGTCACCGTGTCCGATAATAACAGTCGAGCAAAGCCTCCTATGCGGGGGTGGGGGAAGAGGGATTCTGGGATTTTGGCTCTGATTCGGTGAAATAGAGCAAAAACAAACCGTCCAAAATACTTCTCTGCTAAGGTCCTGCTGCATCCTCGCAAAGCCTCAGAGATCAGAGCGTTCCTCAGACACATGAAGAGAAGTTGGCCAATCGACCAAATTGGCCCATTCTTCTAAGTGGGTGGTCCGTGCAGCGGCCCGCGCCTGGAACGCGTCGCAGTGCGTTACAATGATCTGGAAACGACGGCATTCGGCTAGACTATTTGACAGTATGTGTGCGTGAAAGCATGGCGAGGCCTTGAGCAGAGTCAGTAATCAGAGCAAGTTAACCGACAGTTACAGCACGAGATGTTACGCTAGGAAAACAAGACAAAAGGTGTTAGCACGGCCCTGTTTCCATCCTTTGGCATGGACGATGGCTGAAACTTCCTCGCTGAGGAAGGTCAACCCGAAAACATACATCCAAAAATATACTGTCTTGAGGTGCATTTGTGTTTTTTCCCCTCTCTTTTCCGTTCCCCTCCTCACGTTTCCCATTCGTGATTGCCCATCAGGCTTTTCTGTTCCCGATTTGTCCGGTCTTGTAGTGTTAAACTATTAACTAAGGGGTGTGTTTGCCTCAGGTAGAACACAACTTTCAAACCTCAAACACTTAACCACACACCCCTCTGACCCCAGGTGACCCCGCCGCACACACGCACCCACACACACACACACACACACACACACACACACACCTGCC
The DNA here is from genome assembly GCA_900312935.1 of Carapus acus. Classification (NCBI taxonomy): domain Eukaryota; kingdom Metazoa; phylum Chordata; class Actinopteri; order Ophidiiformes; family Carapidae; genus Carapus; species Carapus acus. The sequence goes on from OMPJ01021908.1 coordinate 31,826, forward strand.
ATTGGACGTGCATGTCTGGCCAGATATCATTTAATTGTGCAAGCATTTGTGCTTCAGGAATCACATTTAAAGCTGTCTATCATTCATCTGACAGCATGAAAACTGATGGTGATAATTTAATGCCTAATGATAATTTACATGAGTGTAAAAATCACCATGCATGTCGAGAAGTGGTGTGACCTTGTTCATCAAATGTTTTTCATGTTTCAATCAGCAGCATGATTTATCCAATAACTCTGCAGATTAAGGACCTATTGTTTTGTTTTCAATGACCGAATGTGCCAAATAAATGAATGATATCGTTTTAGTGATGCAAACCTTCATTGGAAGCGTGAGGTTGTGTATGACTGGCAAGCCGATGGGCTTTGACGTGTCCCTCGCTGTCTGCAGGACTTTAATGGGGCTTCATAATCATTCATTCAGCCAATGTATGGGAAAAGAGTTGAAACAGAGCCTTTATATCCAGAGAGTGGATCTTGACAAAATGATTTCTCAATGGAAGAGGGGCCTCATTAGCATAACAATTGTGGGAACTGCATGGATCTACTTTTCAGTCGCACTGTAAAAAAAAGAGAAAAGAAATAGTACCATTGTACATAATGACTAGGGGGAGCAGTGTGTGAGCCTTTTAATTGTTGTCTCTGCCGTGGAGTTGTGAAAAAGTGTGCTATCCCACCCATTCGCACCCACCGCGTCACTGACAAAAAAATAAAACGTCACACAGCAGACAGACACACACACAGATGTATTAATGATAACCTATTAATGAAACTGCAGGTCATCGCACAACACATTCACACGTAGTAGTACAGACAAAATATGTTATTGTGCAAAAAAGCCAATAGGACATGATCACTAAAGACGCATTAAGAAATAATTTGTAAAAGGACACTCAACCTCTTCATTTATTTGTAGAGCTACAAATACAGCTGAGTCAACCTGTGCAGATATTTATGAGCTTCTCTATCTTACCAACTTACTTCTCCTCAGTCTGTGTGACAAATGGTCCAATATGCAACACTGTCCAACATCAACTCTGAGGATCTGGCAAAGTCCTCACAGTTGCAGGGTTCAAACAAGGTTGCTACCAGAAAGAATATTTATTGACTGCAATAATCCATACGATGGGCAGATGGAAGGAATTCATTATTAAATAACAGGAGCGGTCTAAGGTGGAGCATCGTAACTTTCTGTTCCATCCAAGAGATGTTCTTTAGCGGTGTGTTATGCAACTTTTATATACTTAATATCAAGTTGAAATACGTACTGTGCACGCAACATACCGCTGTTCTTTATATGTGATAAGATTGTCTGTTTGTATATATTTTGAGGCAATGTCTTGCTGCTGCGCGCCAATATTTGATGCCTCGGCATCTGAAATAATTGATCGATTGGGGGAAAATGATCACACTCTGGCAGTGAAGAGCAAAAACAAATGCAGAGAAAAGATAAAGAAATACATTTATATCAAGGTATTCTTTTAATTCTGATCTACTCTCTGATCTCACTCATCTCAGTTCTACAGCATTCCTGTCTGTACCCTGTAGTCAATCAGTGGCTTTTGTACTTTCACTATTTTTGTGAGAGTGTTTACGTTGTGTCTGCGATATCTGCCCTGTAATCTCTTTGTTTATCTATCTGTCTGTCTGTCTGTCTGTCTGTCTGTCTGTCTGTCTGTCTATCTATCTATCTATCTATCTATCTATCTATCTATCTATCTATCTATCTATCTATCTATCTATCTATCTATCTATCGTCCTGTACTCCTGCTGCTGTCCTGATGCTGCTGCACACAGCATTTGTGCTTAACTAACACCTTGACTGTCCTTGCTATTTGCACAATGTTGATTATTTAGTTGTGTACATAGGTCTACACTGTAAATAGGCCCATACTGTATTTACACTGTACATGGCTGAATCGGAGTTGCATCACAATTTTGTTGTACCATTTTTTTTGTGCTGCACAATGACAACAAACGCAGTCTTTTCTATTCTGTTCTAATCTACTGTATCTGTCTCTCTCTCTCTATCTATCTATCTATCTATCTATCTATCTATCTATCTATCTATTTATGTGTGTATTTTTGTTGGTTGGTTGGTTAGTCGGTTAGTTGGTTGGTTGGTCTGTCTGTCTAGTCTCTACTGCTCTAAACTATGAATTAGAGTTGATTATTCAATCCTTGATCATGTACTTTTGACTTGGCTTCGCTGCCTATTTCCCCATTTCATTTTGTCCTTAACCACCTGTAGCATGAGAGTTTCCCCTGTCCTCAAGAATATGTATCGAACCGATATTTAAACGTGTCGTTCATTGTTGACCTAGTTGTGGCGCGTCCACCCTCCGCCAACTGAGTGTTCCCCCTCTGTCTCCCCACCGGCCCGGCTCTAGCCGTCCTCCGGCCCGGGCCGGGCCCCCCCGGGCCTCCTGGCCCTCCATGGCTGCCTGTCCCTTTAAAGCCCGTGGGCCCGCTGGGCCCGTGGCTCCGCCCCCGCAGCCGCCGTCCCATGAGTCATAAAGTTTGATGTCCTGCCCGAAGTTTGGACCGCAGCGGAGTCAAACTTTTTCTCCTGCGAAGTGACTTGCGGAGATTTGTGCGGAGCGCAATGAATCTCGGCGGCGAGAACATCCCTTAATAGGCCAAAAAAGACACCGCGACTGGGACTTTTCCAGCCTGCGTTTAGTCGGCGAGGTGTTTTCCCCCCTCGCTTCTTCTAGTTTGGAAAGTTTGGGGCCGGACGAAGATACGAGATTCCAGCCTGGAGCAGATATGCGCTTTGTTACATTGGTAATTATGCCAGCGAAGAACGACGGCAAAACTCCGGCCCCCGTCGCAGATTTCGATAGCTAACACACTTTTGTTGTTGTTTATCTTTGTGGAAGAGCTAAAAACGACGCGGTGTGAAACTTTTTTTAGAATGACTCGGGAAAACTTTGCCTGCTAGACGTCGAGCGATCCAGATTTCCTGTTGCGTAAACAAACCAAGGGGAAAAAGTCTGGGATCAGTCCAGATCCGTATTTTTCTGACTTGACGGGATATTTTACTCGGTGAAAGTTTTCCGACTCGGGTTTTCTTCGCTGCATTCGGTGGAGGTGGACAATGGATCCGAGCCAGCACAACCCACCCGCCGGGCACCAGATCGTCCACGTCCGGGGCGATTCGGAGACCGATTTGGAGGCGCTTTTCAACGCCGTGATGAACCCCAAAAGCACCATTGTGCCCCCGTCTGTGCCCATGAGGATGAGGAAACTTCCAGACTCCTTCTTCAAACCTCCGGAGCCTAAGTCCCACTCCAGACAAGTAAGCCCGCCCCGCCCCGTCTCTCCGCCGGCCCCGGGCCCTACCCCGGCCCCGGCCCAGCCCGGCCCGGGATCAGCAACCGAGCCGCCCCCCTTTCTCCGCCCGCAGCGGGACTCAGGGCCTTCTGCTGTGGGAGCTCTCAGTGGCGGTGTTATGACATATCGCTTCTCTTCCAAGCGATTTATATCATCAACATAGTCTAATTGGCGCCCGAGAAGTGTAAGATGTGTTACTTGGAGCGCCATTTTGACTCCGGTTCTACTCGCTCCACTGCGCCTGACTTAATGCAGTCAGAACAGACAACATATTCAGTTTTCCATAAAATTCAACATATTTCATGCAAATGCAGGGGTGTGTGTCTGTCTGCGTTTAAGTAACACATTTCACAATTAACGCCATTTTTGCAACCGAGCTGCGTCCGGCCCAAGTCTACCGCCTCAGCCAGAGAAGATGATTCCCGGAGAGATAAGCGATACAAACTTCTTCAGAGCCAGCGTGACTTTTGTGTCAGCGCGCCCTAGCGTGTGTGTGCAACGGTGTGTGTTGGATGGTGAGGGATAGAGTGTGTGTACGTTGTTGTATTTGCTTTATTTATCCATTGAACGTGTTGACAGTCGCGCCGCCGTACGTGTGTGAGACGGGCCGGAGTTCGGGAATCAAGGAATCATATGATGACCGAATTTACCCTGCACGCGCACGTACGCGCGCGCGCGCACAACTGTTGCTTGTGGTCGCTCCCTCTGGCCCTCGTTACGTCCACACTGAGCATGCGCGGTACGTCAAAGTGGACTAGTTGCACAAACTCACTCACTCTCTCGTAGTCTCATACACACCCACCCGAACCCTCACGCTCATAACACCTAATCACAAAAGTAGAAACGCACGTTTACTTATTTTCAATGAAATAACTGTGTCAAAATCTTTTGAATTAGTTTTTAACCTTAATCTTGAGGCCTGTTTTGTTTTTGTTACATAAAAAAAATCCACTAATAGCATTTAATCCTCTTAGTGTGCTGCATTCAGTAGTCCATTGAGTATTATGGTGTAACTTGGTATTTACCCTGAGTTTAACGTTGCTTTTTGAATTGAATTTACGATGTTTTATCACTGCTTACATCATTCTTCTTGGGAAGGCGTGTAGTTTGGCGTTTGACAGAGTCCCTCCAGAGCTAATGAGCGTACTAATTGATAATGATTATGCCGGTAAATTTATGGGTAATATAAGTCAACAGTTGACACGGCCTCAGTGGAGTACGAGCTGTGTTGTGTTTTTCAAGTTACCTTAACCCTATGCATGGATCCACACATGGATTGAACCCCAGTAGAACGCCTTTGTAATGTTTTTGTCCGTGACACGGGCAGTGATACACAATAGAAATGCGGTCTGAAGATTTCCCATTAAGTATGGGAGGCGCTTAAGTGGAACACCTTTGACTTCTTAAGAAAAGTACAATGGTAATTGTTCTGCAGCGTTTTCGAGGGAGACACTTCATTTCATGTGAGCTGCACAACAGTGTCCATTGAGTCAAACGAAAGGGCTTGTTGCCGCTTTGAGTTGCATTCATGCTGCCTACGTGACATGTCCCCTCTCTCTGTCCTCCACCCACACCACAGGCCAGCACCGATGCCGGGACAGGCGGAGCCCTCACCCCCCATCATGTCCGCGCGCACTCGTCCCCAGCCTCCCTGCAGCTCGGGGCCGTCTCTCCAGGCTCCCTGTCTGGCATGGCGTCAGCAGGTGCCTCCCCTCAGCACCTTCGTCAGTCTTCTTATGAGATTCCTGATGATGTGCCTCTGCCCCCTGGGTGGGAAATGGCCAAAACTGCCTCTGGACAGAGATACTTTCTCAAGTAAGTGTCGGTACCATTTTCCTTCCCGGTACGCACCGCCTATGTATGAAGGCTAACCCTAAATCAGCAGATCCACACTATTATTTCTTATCAAACAATGTCACCCAGAGATCCTTAATTTCACCACCTTGGATATTGTAAGCTGTTGAAGTTGCTGCATGCTGACATGGGAACCCTTTTCAAATCCCAGCCACTCTTAATCATCTCATATGATGTAACAAGAGAAGACACACTGTATATCTACAGGCACAGCTGGAGTCACGGGTGGTTTTATCTGCAGGACCCAAAACAAAGGGCAAAGTTGGCAGCAGAGAGCGTACGCTGCTCCCACAGCTCTCACAACCCGCATGTGTATCGTCTGTTAACTCGTCATCATTCTTACACATACACACTCGAACACAAAAATACGCTTGCTTCATAGTTATTTCAGGTTTGTTGATGGACAGGAAAGTGTTGCGTCACCGTTTGAGAGCACAGCAAGTGCAGTCGAGCGGAGGTTGGAGGGTCTGCGGGTGTGTGTGGGGCGGACGCACGTTTGTATTGGTGCACTCTTGCTCGTGTACCTAATTCTGACCGTAATTTGCAAATCTGCTACAGTGCACAATAGTGGCAAGTGTGCTCAGAAAACGAGACAATCGCTCCACTTAAATTGCAGGTTATTAAATTTGGTGGCCCCTCCAAACAAGAGGAGGCTTTTGAGGGGCTGCTGCTGTATTTAGTGTTTCTTTTCCTGGGCTCAGGTTTCAGTGGAGACAATGAGGCTCTGTAGCTGCTCCAGACTGCTGAGGACATGCAGCTCTGCTAAACTCATCTGCCCAGCAGCAGAGCTCCTCCACACCACAGATTCTGAGTAAACTTTAGGAATAGCGGTTAGCAGGTAGAACCAAGAACATCTGGCCTTGTTAACGAGAGTTATGAGGGCTTTAATACTTTGGTCCTACGTATTAACAGCTTTGTCAGTGCACCAAGTCCCGGCAGTTCTCAGAAGAGATGGGCATTTGTTCTTACAGCTCTTTGAATTATTCATGTAAGTGACGTGCACGTCAACAATTTATGTGAAGATAATCCGCCCTTTATGAAACCGAAGTTTCTGAAATGTGCAGTGGTTGGTGTTGGGTGAAAAACCCTCATTCCTGCTCTGTTCTGCACAAAAAAAAGAAACATTGCCAGAACTACAGCTCTCCAACCAGTACAATCCCAGCAGATGCGATAGCCAGCGAATTTGCAACGATAAAGAAACACTCTCGGTACCAGATGTTTGAAGTTCACACATCTGGAGAGCATCTGGTCCATTTTGAGGTGGTTCGTCTCAAATTGTACAAAGGACAAGGGGGGTTAGGAGAAAGCGAGCAAAGCTTTTCTCAAAGGATCACTGCGATTGTTCAGAGACAGATTGATCTCGCACGCTGCCAGACAATGAGGCAGCTCTCTAAACCAAAAGCTTCGGAAACTTTGGAAAAACACAGACCGGTCTTGTGTAACACTTGTCGTCTGTGGGAGTTGCTCCCGTCCAAATTGGAACAATATGTAAATTTCTGACTTGTTATGTAATTTTTGAGTTGCGGTCACAAGTGGTTCTTTATCGATTACATCAAACCCAACTGCAACTATAAGGCGGAATTACCGCAAATCTGCACGATGCTTGCAAAATTTGTTTTTTATGCACGGAAATCTAAGATGAAACATCCGCAGGCTGCTCATCAAAGTTCAGACATTCAATCTGAAAGAAAGGCAGCCTCCGCAGAGCTTCTGGAGGAGACCCTCCCCTATTTATAAACAGGGGTTGTCTGACACAGAAGTGCTGCACAGGGAGTGAGCAAGAGAGAGTGGGAGAGTGTGTGTGGGGGTGGGGTGTCAAGTCAGCGGCCAGCGGCACAGAGACCGCGGCTCACATTACACTCAGGTGACTGCCGTTGTCCTTTCTTAGACATATTGACTCGGGGTGGCCGCGGCACAGTCTGTCTGTCTTCCCTCTGCCACTGTTACTTATGACGCCATTATTACCAGAACAGCCGGCGTGAGTCACGGCAACTCTACGGACGCCGGCGTCGCTCTCCATTTAAAAGCGAGGCTGCGTTTTTTGGGGATGAATGGAGCCGTGGCGCTGTGATGGTGCCTCTTTTGTGTCAATGGAGTTAAATGGCAGCCATGTGGAGATGACTAGAAGAGAGGCCAAAAGAAACTCTGGCGCTCCCTTTGTCCCGGCGCTGAAACAGTGATCTTTATTCAGACCACAGGCCTGTTGAGACTCATGTGAGCCTTCCAAAAATAGACAAATGGCTGAGATGAAGTTTAAAGATGGTAGTGAGAGAGGGCGATGGCTTTCTTTCAAGTTTCACTGTGTTCTTGGCACCGCCGACGTTCAACTTTGACTCAGAAGTCTACACAGATTTTAATTAATCATTCAGCACGCCTAAGCGCTGTGATGGCGGCTGAAGAGACAGGAGTCGGATACCATGGCTTTGCTGTCTCCAACTCTTGGTTTTTGCTGAGCCCCTCGTGCTAAAAGCAAAAACCTTAAGCTGGCAGAAGACTAGGAGAATGTCAACAAAGTTTGTTGACCTTTCCTCCTCTTTCTTCCAGCAGTTTGCTGTGGCCTTTGATTTATGACCAGAGGGGCAAGGAGGTTGGGTCACCTTGCCTGGTGTTGGGATGGGGGGTAGGGCTGGCCTGTTGGGCCTGGGTCATAAAGTAATGAAGGTTTCTAATTTAGACACACCAGCCAACCAGGAGGGGTAATCACCGTTTCCGGCAGCTTATTAAATGCCACTTTGAATGAGCTTTTAGTCTGTGGGAAGTTAGGTCTAAGCTGAGAAAGCTCTGGGGTGGGATTGGGATCTGGGGGGTCGGGAGGGTCCCCCCCTTTGTCTGCCCCCAGGGCCAGGTAGGGCCATTTGATGACAGATGCTTTTGTCTTGTCTCAATTGCTTTTTAAACTGTTTTGATGAGTTAAGTTTCCCATGAGTGTAGTTGACGAAGCGAATGGGACTAAAGTGATCCTTTGTTTATGGCGGCGATATTCCCTTTGCCCATATCAAATCATTTCCGTTTTGTTTTGTGTCACAGGCTGTGTTATGTGTGTGATATTACAAAGTCTGCACCTCAGAGGTGATCTCAAGCTCTAACCAACGGAACATGGGTCGCGCATTATGTGTGGCTTCCTGAACATCTGTTGCACCTAATATCAAGTCAAAGAAACCGCCTATTAGAACAGGAAAGATCACACTGGCTGCCTGGATCTGTTGTTGTACACAGTCGTACGTGCACAGTGCTGATTTCCACACTGATTTTATACATTGTCTTTATGGGCCTGTCCCTTTGAACAAACAGACAAACGTGACCGTTGTCAGACGAGCTGTTTGTCTTGGAAATCTTTGAGTATGTCATGTACATTTTGTTTCCATTCCTGGTACGTTGAATTTCATGTTTGGCGTCGTGTGTAAACATGTATTATGAGTGTAAAAATGAGGCGAACACCCCAAACCGAGGCTACCAGGTCAGTCACAAATGGTGCTGGGAAGGCCGCCCCATAGGTCTGTGTGAAGCCCTCATTTGGAGCAACTTTGTGTTTGACAAACTTTTGGTTTATTGACCACACACAGACAAGAGCCTTCCTGTTCCACTGGGGGCTGTCAGCTCGGTACACAAATGGGACTGTGAGAAAGTCAGGCTGCTGTTTACCAAAGCCTTGATGTAACACCTCTGTCCCAGACATCAATGCTCCCTCTGTCACTGAGGGCATCGCCACAGAGATGAGGGATCTGTCTCCATTCGCTGCTGGACCTTCTCAGGTGGGCTTTAGATTTGGAGACTTCAATAATATGCTCAAACATATGATTTGAGGCAACCATCTCCTATGTTTGCATTGTTGTCGCCAAGGTAACAGTGGTTATGATATTGGAGCAAACCAGGTTGGCGGTCAGATTTGTTGCTCCTTCTAAAGCTATGTTGACAAATCCCGTAGCACCCGCTGTTTGTCTCTGGATTATCAATTAAGATCCTCTGATTCCCTTGCATGGCGTGTTCAAAATCCAGTTCTGTTCCATATGCATTCATCAAAAGACCCCCTTTGTGCCAAACTGTTGCTCTGTGAATTAGTTGCTTCGTTAGGAAATGTGGCAGCACAATCACCACGCAACCCCCCCCTACCCCCTTCAAAGGGAAACCTAAAGCCACAATGGGGTCACAGAGGTTGTCCCAGTAATCTCTCTTGATGATGTCCTGCTGATAGAGAGGCAGCCAGGCATCTCCACCAGACGGGAGCGGAGGTGGTCGTCCTGGGTCTCGGAGGCTCGATTAGATCTGGCCTCCCTCCGTGCGCCCTGTCGTCGTTGCCCTCGACTACCTCCCGTGCGTGCACTCCCTGGGTGGAGCCCTGTGGCCCAGAGGATCCCATTTTTAACATTTGACAACTCAGCTGCGAGGCGTGTTTCATCATAGCTGTGTTCTTGTTCCACCACTCCTTTTTTTTCACCCCGGCGAGCGAATCGCAGCTTTTGACATCTGGCTTTGAGGAGATGTCGATAAACACTCAACCTGGAGTCAGATCTAGCTTTGATCCAGTGCCTTGGCAGGTAGCGAAGCTGACTTTAAGACGTTTTATGCCAAAATGTACTTGTTGTGGGCTGGAACGTTCTCCCCAAAAGCCAGATGTGAATGACATAGCTTTCACAAGTGTAAACAGGGTCTGTGTGTGTCTGTGTGCGTGTCTGTGTGTGTGTGTATGTCGGGAAGTGTGTAGCAGAGCTGTAATTTGCGAAAACAACAAGTGAATCATTGAGATTTCTTCACTTCAGCCTCTCTGAGCGTGAAGAACCTTTCGCTGGGACATTCTTTGAAGCAGGGGACAGGAAGGCTTTTGTCTCTACTGCAGGATTTGTCAACGAAACCAGCATCTCACCGCCGATCAGGGTCGTCCTAGTGTACAAACAAGGGAACAGTTCCCATGATCAGCTGTGTGTGGCGAATCATTTATGTGGAGTCATAGCCTCTCGCGTGAAGAGTCCGCCTCCCTTTCTCTCCCAGCGAGAGACATTATAAATAACAGCCACACAATAAACGCCACCTCGATAATTGGGCCATCAGTCAAGGAGATGTTGAGTGCCTGGGCGGAAAGAAAAAAAAAAGTCCCACACTGAGCCGGACGGAGCCACAGGCGGCCGTAATGACAGCCTGAGCAGAAGGAGCAGGCCGAGGCCCTTGCTGCAGGCGCTTAGCTTAGTCCCGGGTTGGGACTGAGCCACAAGGTCCCCACCTGGATATTTACCACATTGGGGCGTGGGATGGGGGACGCTGGCGGCTGTAGTTTGCGCCCAGGTCACTGTTGATGGATGACTTCACCCCAGTAATAGATCGTCAAACTTTTGAATTGCCTTAAGCGTTGTACCAAGTTGTGTCTGAGCTGCGGCCACAGCACAAAATTTCATCAGAAATGTTTAAATTTTCGGGCAAACCTTTGACAACACACCTAGGGGTGAAAGTGCAAGCTCAGCTAGTGTGTCGACAAACTCAAACCAGTAAATACACAACAACCAACCAAAGAAATCGAGCAGCTTTGGCTTCCAGTGTCACGTCAGCTACAGTGTCGCCGCTGACCGAGCTTCAGCCGGTTCAGCCAAGCATCCGCTGCCCTACCCTGGGGGAGGGGTGGTGGGGTGTGAAGGAGGAGGAGGAGGAGGAGGAGGAGGGTTTGGTCGGGGAGCGGCAAGCCTGCTGAGCTTGCCGTGGTGTGACAGACATGTAAAGACAACACCGAGCAGTTGTGACCGTGGAGGTCGCAGATCATCAGCAATTCCTGACAGCAACTGGTGGCCTCCAGCCGCCCCAACAGTTGCCGTGACATTGTTTTGTTTTATGTTTCGCCCACAGGAAACGCCGTAGAGCCTCTGGCCATATAGGGCGCTGAGCGGCCCACGGCTGAATGGTTTATCTTTTAGTTTTGAAACGTGGTGATGAATTACAGACGCCTGGTGACTCATTTACCAGTTTGACTCCGTTCCAGCACACAGGCTCTAATTGTCAGCTTTGAATGGTGGTGTGTGGATCTTATCTCCAGGTGTTTTGATAATGGTCCCCACGCCTCTGTTAGGAGCAGGGGCACGTTTTCGATTTATCTGGGTCACGGAAGGTACAAAAACTTGGATTGAAGAATCTAATATTTGCAGTTCTTCTTAAATTAAGCCAGTGTAATTCGATACAGATCAACCGATGCACACACTCTGAAATGGACAGCTAAGTGTCCATAGTTCAATAATGTCTTAAGCAACAATATGAGTTACGGTACGTTTAATTAGGTTTATGTTTACTTTCTTGCTCCAAACCTTCTCGAGGGTTTTGGCTGCTGGAGTGAAACCCTCAGTTTCTAACTTCATCGCAGATCAGAGATTGTCGCCTTATCAGATAACAACCTCATATCTCGCCTTTGTTTTGGCTCGATGAGGCGGTGATGCAGTTTTGATCTCTTCTGAATAGTTTTATGAAGGACGAGGCCTTGTTGCTGGATTTGCTGAAATATAATCATGCGCCCTGAAAATTAACTTCTTCCCCCAGTCTCCTCCCATAGTTGACCACAGATTATAAGTCTTGGAATCACTTCTGACAGGTGAAGCAAGAGGAATGAACAAGAACGGAGAGCGTCCACGTCTTCTCGGTAGTTCCAGATTCAGACCTCACGCAAGCCTCCTCTGCCGCGTTGAAATGGCAGCACTTCTGCTCGCCGTCGGTGTACCAGGATGTGCAGGCCTCTCATTTACGATAAGCCCTCCTCCCCTTATCCCAGAGCTCTGTCTCCTCCCTGCTCTTCCCTCCCCTCCATAATAAATGTCATAGTTTCCAGAGTGGGAAAGAGGCGGCGCGGGGAGGAGGGGTATTTGGGAAGAGGGGGTTGCTCTCACAGTGTAACAGGACCACAGCAACTCGGGCAGCCAATGGGGTTGGAGGGGGATTGCTTCCGCAGTTGTTTTTTTCCCCTCTTTCACCCTTTTCTCCTTTCTTTGGTTGTCTCACCCCGCTCCCCGTGACCCCTCTTTCTGAAGGGGCCCCTCCAGTCTGAGCA